>JAJIBD010007476.1:12500-90689 GCA_021461705.1 Cryptotis parvus | reverse complement strand
GGGCTTGCCTTGAGTGTGACCAATACAGATTCGATCCCCAGCACCCCATAAGTCCCGTGAGTTCTCCGGGAGTGGTCCCCGAGCGCTGTCAGGAATAACACCTCTGGCTGAGTCACCGTCAATAAAAAAAACCAGTGGATGGGCAAATGAGCAAGCAGAATTCTAATAAACATTAAAGACTTGTAAAAACACCTTTAAGTAGTGCTTGAACTTGAATAATACTCACAATGAACTGCAAAACAAATGAGACAAATTGTAGTATGTGTTGATTTGCATCTCTCTGATGATTAGTGATGATGAGCATTTTTTCATATGTTTTTGGCCATTCGAATTTCTTCCTTGCTGAAGTTTCTGTTCATTTCTTCGGAAGAAATTCAAATGGCCAAAAAACATATGAAAAAATGCTCATCATCACTAATCATCAGAGAGATGCAAATCAAAACAACAATGAGATACCACTTTACACCACAGAGACTGGCACATATTCAAAAGAACAAGAACAACAAGTGCTGGCGTGGGTGTGGGGAAAAGGGGACACTCATCCATTGTTGGTGGGAATGCCGGCTGGTACAGCCTTTCTGGAAAACAATATGGACATTCCTCCAAAGACTAGAAATTGAACTCCCATTTGACCCAGCCATACCACTCCTGGGAATCTACTCTGGGAAACCAAAAATACGCGAGCAGAAACACCATCCCTACTTTTATGTTCATAGCAGCATTACTCACAATAGCCAGAATCTGGAAGCAACCCGAGTGCCCAAAAAATAGATGACTGGATAAAAAGCTTTGGTACATCTACACAATGGAATACTATGCAGCTGTTAGGAAAAATGAAGTTATAAAATTTGCCTACAAATGGATGGACATGGAGAAGATTATGTTGAGCGAAATTAGCCAGAAGGAGAGAGACAGTTACAGAATGACTGCATTTATCTGCATAACATAAATATATAGGTACATATTATGATACCAATATCCAAGGTCAAGTGAAACATACATCAGGAGGTCCTGTCAAAGGTGGAAATTATCACAAACGTGTGGGAGTCAGAGGCTAGGTAAGACAGAAAATGGAACAGTGTGCTAACAATTGTGAGGGTACTAATGCCAACCTAGAACTGAGCATTAAATAGAGGCAAAAGGGATACACATGACAACCCTTTAATGTATGTTCTGTAATCCATAGTCTGGAGAGGAAGGAAAAGAGAAAGATAGAGAAATGGAAAGAAATAAAGAACCTGCCATGGAGGAGGGCTGGGGGAGGGGGGAGGGAACCGGGGACGTTGGTGGTGGGAGAATGGGCACTGGTGGCGGGATGGGTGCTGCTACACTGTATGACCAAAACCCAAATATGAACTTTTTAATTGTATATCTTTGTAATTGTAAAAATAAAAAAAATTTAAAAAAAAAAAGTTATTTTAGTCCATGAAAAAAAAAATTGTAGTATGTGTGTATGTGTGTGTGTGTGTGTGTGTGAAAGAGAGAGAGACAGAGAGAGAGCAGAGAGCCAATATGATCTGTAAGGGAATAATTGACACAGTTTTGGGTACAAGAATTAATTCTGAGCATTCACATGCTAAACAAAAGGAAGGAGCAAGTAGAGAGACCCACAGGACAGGGATTTAGAGTATTGGAACTGTCAACAGTGGCACTTTACTACCCATGATAGCTAATGAGACTACACACTGCCTATAGAATGATCCATTGAAATTAAATCCTTTTCAACTTCTGCACACAGTGTATAGTCATTCTCATTGTAGCCATCCATTGTACACCTAGACAGTGGGAATGAAAATATAAAATGGCTAAACCTTTAGCGCACTTTATTTTATCTTTGGTGAGTAGAAAGTGGAAATGAAGAATTTAAACCTGAAGTTTACCATCTCTTGGCTTGTTGGTAAGATTTCCAAATAGAGGATGTGAGCACAGTCTTTTACCAGCTAACCTAGAGCCTACTCAGTCAGACTGTACTTTGTTATGAACTGGAACCCCAGGTACCTCATTTGCAGAACTGTTCCAAGGCTCAAGAAAGCTTTATATGCAAACTGCTGGTCTCATGCCAGGCATATTACTGTTATCATTTATTCTAGCATCTCTCCTGCTGATTTAACCTTGCTAAAGGCAAGTTTTTAATTTGGCAATTTGTAGGCATTTGGATGATTCTATACATTTTGCTCCGTGCTCTACATTTAATTATTTTGGGGTAACGGTTGGGGGTTGGTGGGGAGAGTCCATGAAAATGCCAGCAATAAAAAAGGCAGTTTCTAAAAATGTTATTACCATATTCAAATGCAGAAAATAGAAAGGGAAAATTGTATTCTGACTTCCTGAGGAGAATCTTTCAGGATAACATTGTGATCTCACTGTGACACAATTGAGTCTTCTAAGGATGGGAATTTATTAGAAAGAATTTAAGTTTGAGTCTCTTTCAAGGGAAGTTTGCTATTAAAGCACAAACATACTGAATGACTTCTTGGATGATTTCTGGCTCAGAGAGACATCCCACGCCTCCCCATTCTGTACCTCAGACCCCTCATCTATAGAATGAGAGCATTGTGTCAAGAGTCTCAGTTTCCTTTTGTTTCTCACATTTTAGGATGCTGTGTTTACAGAAAGTTCTTCAGGTTCTACTAGTGAGTGTGTGACTGAATGAAAATAATTAACATCGGAGTGGACTGCCCAGTCCCATAAGAGGGCCTCCCTTTCATTGCTGAAATCTCTGGGTGTGTGATCAGGACTGAATGATGTGAAAGAATCTGAGGTTTTGGGGATGGAGAAGAGGTAGACAGGAGCCTCCCTGCCAATTGAGGGGTGGGTGAAGAAACATGGGGAAGTCCTAGGGAATTGTGTTTTCCTTTCAAACTATTGGGCCATATTACAAAGATTTGAATTTCATTTTCAATAGAAATATATAGCTGGATGACTTTGGATGTGGCTACATCTACACCACTTGAGTGTGTAGCCACAAAGAATCATTGTTCTGATATCTGCATATTCCCCAACAGGTACCCAGATCATTATCTTTCTAAAGTAAAAATGTGCATAAAAGGTGGCATTTGTATCTGGGAACCACCAAGATGGTATATTCTAAGGAATTTCCTTTTCTTTCAGACTTCACAAATTTCTCTACCTAAACCCACATCCATCTTTTCCACAAGAATATAAGCAATGAAAAGGCTGTATTTTCCCTTTCCTGAGGTTGGAATTTTTCCTTCTTTTTTTCCATCTTTGTGTCCATTCTGAATGGTTTTGAAAGAAAACAGAAAAAATAATTTTCAACTGACAAGACATTTCTTCCCACTCTTTCCTCCTCTCCTTTTTCAGACTAACTGCAGGACAATTTTATTTAACACTATGTAGGCAGTCATTGTCTCTCTAGATGCTTTCTTGACCTCTTTAAACACAACAGCCTTGGGCTAAGCCTGTCCCATCACTCCTCCCACAGCATGGAGATGACTCACTCAGCAGACCCTCCGGGGTTAGTGCTGTATCTTGTTTGCCCCCCTTTTTCATGAAGCTGGGCATAACAACTGGTGCCAAGCCAGTCCAGAAATGCCTGTTCTCAGTCACCTGATAAAAAGCTAATTTTGAAGCAGTTATTGAAAAAATCCCTCCTGATCCACCTTCCTCTGCAGAAACCCAAAGGGTGACGAGAATATGGAAAGACCCTGTCTAGGTTCCCATGGGAACTGAAGTAAGTGTGACAACAATTAGAAGAGAAATGAAGGTGCTAAATATGTCATTTAACCAAATAAAAGCATGTCACCCTCAACTATTCATGATATACTTGCTATCCTTTCTTGTATTTAGGAGAATGTTGATGTATGCTTATAAAACAATATTCTTAAGAGAGATAGTATAGGTAAAGGACTTGCCTTACACATTCAGCTGACCCAATCCCTGAAGTTGTATATAATCCCAAAGCACTATTAGAAGTGATCCCTGAGCAAAGACACTGGAGGAAGAGCTGAGCATAGTCATGATTCACCCTCCTCAATTCTTTCAAACTTTTGCCTAAATACGTCTCAACAAAATCCTCCGTATCTCAACAGTCTCCATGACCTCCACATTCTTCATAATTGTAGGCTCCCACCCCTGCAATTCCTACAAGACTTCTTGCCTCTCTTTTACTTCTTGACATATTCTACCTTTCAACACATTGTATTATTTCATCTTTATTTTATTCTCTATATGACTCATTACTCTATAGAGCCAGAGAATATCCCATGAGATTACCAAAGAGTAGAACACCTTCTGGTACATGACTTGGTACAGGCCCAAAAATTATTTTTATGAATGTAGAGTGTGAATGAATAAGTCAAGAATGACTCTCAGGTTTTAAATATGAACAATTAAGCTATGTTCTTTAATAAGATGAGAAAATTTGGAGGGATAATTTTTTATTCCATCATAAAATGAAAAAGTTCAGCTCCATTTCTTTCTGTCATACATTTAGTTCTTAGAAAAAATGGAAGGGCATGGGGTTATATTGATAATACAGTGGGTAGAGCATTTGCCTTGCACATTGCTGACCCAGATTCAATTCCTATCATTCCATATGGTTCCCCAAGCATATCCAGGAGAAACTCCTCAGTGCAGAGCCAGGAGTAACTCCTGAGCATCAACTGATGCTGCCAAAAAAAGAAAAAAAATAAGAGGAAGAAGAAAAAGAATCAAAAAAAAAATGGTTTGAATTTGTTGTTTGAGATGGTAGGGAATGACAATTTTAAGGTAGCAGTGGGATACCTACTTAGAAGGGTTAAAGAGTCTTGGGTTCTCACTCCCACTCTCTCCATCTCTGGATCCCATCTGGCATATATCTCAGGCTACCTCACCTGGAGCAATGCCACCTCTCTCCATGGTGAATTCTCCTTACGTCCTCTCTTTTCCCCTTCCCCTCCCTTCCCCAACTAGCTCTTCTTGCCTTTGGAAGCTGTCACTTACATACATGAAATATGGCTTTTGAGTCTTCAGCAAACAAAAACAGTGACTTTATCATAAAATAAAATATTTCTATGAATTTTCTAAACCCATTTCCTTCCCATATGACTCACCCAATCACAACTGCAACAACTGCATGAACCATATATCAATCTAGACCAAATACGTACTTCTTGCAACATCGTTAAGCCTTTCCCTTTTAGCAAACCAACCTCATTCTTCCTTCCTTCCTTCTTTCCTTCCTTCCTTCCTTCCTTTCTTCCTTCCTTCCTTCCTTCCTTCCTTCCTTCCTTCCTCCCTCCCCTCCTCCCTCCCTCCCTCCCTTCCTTCCTTCCTTCCTTCCTTCCTTCCTTTCTTCCTCCCTCCCTCCCTCCCCTCCCTCCCTCCCTCCCTCCCTTCCTTTCTTCCTTCCTTCCTTCCTTCCTTCCTTCCTTCCTTCCTTCCTTCCTTCCTTCCTTCCTTCCTTCCTTCTTGCCACACCTGACTGCTTATGGCTTACTCCCAGCTCTACACTTAGGAATGGCTAAATGCATGGCTTGGGAAATTATATAAGGTCATTGCCAAAAATTGAACTCTGGCTATTTGAATACAAGACAAGAGCCCTACCTGCTATATTTTCTCTTATATTTAAATTATACAATGGTCCCTCCATTATCATTGGTATTTAAACCTGGGACTTGAGTTGCAGTGATAGGAGATAGCTAGTGACTTTCCTCTGTACCAAGGAAACTTTTTGGAAACCTTTAGAGAATAAAATGAACAGCAACCGAAACATTAACTCATAAAAATACATTTCTAATTGCTCCCTTAACACTTTCATCCTGATGCTAAGCATCCTGCTCCTAGCTGGCCTGTTAAAAGAGAACACTTTCTGTCTTCTGTTTGAATGACATACTGTCCTGGAGAGGATTAAATGGGATAATACATGCAAAGCAATTAGGACAGTGCCCAGAATCTAACAGATGCTCAATAAATGTTAACTGATCTTAACTATGAATGTCCTTCTGTCTCTTATATGATTGTGATTCATTCAAAGATAAGTTCCCCAAAAGAATTCTCAAAATCAAGATGAAAACTTCACCTGGCCAAAATAATTTCATTTCCATTTCACAAACTTAGAGCTTGTTCATCGATATCTAATTTCACCCAGAGATTCATAGAGATAATTAACTTGTTTTACCTCAAGCACTGAAAACTTAGCTTTATGAAAACAGGATAGTGGATAAATTCATAATGACAGATTTCCATCATTATTGTAGCTTCTCTATTCCAGGTACACAGTGACAGCAAAAATGAGAATGTGAATTGAGGAGAAGACCTTGGAGATCATTTATCAAATCAAAAAATTGTTTTCGTCTCATAAAAAGTTAAGGTCCAGCGGGAGAAAAGTCATTTTCCTAAGGCACGTAGTGAGTTTTGCAGTTTAGTGAAGATGAAACTAAGGTAAGATGATAACTAAAGTTATCAACTTGCAGTCTAG
This sequence comes from Cryptotis parvus, assembly GCA_021461705.1. Taxonomy (NCBI): domain Eukaryota; kingdom Metazoa; phylum Chordata; class Mammalia; order Eulipotyphla; family Soricidae; genus Cryptotis; species Cryptotis parvus. The sequence goes on along the minus strand of JAJIBD010007476.1, from coordinate 84,268 downwards.
TGTCCTTCAAACTCCATTGGCAGAGAATTTCTCAGGGATAACTGATGCTACATTTCATTGCGGGGTTCAGATCCTACAAGGACAGATGAAATGAAATGCTAAGCAGTGAGACCCCCACCACACTGTCAGTCCCCTTCCATCATGCTAACTTCTCAGGCACAGAAAGGGACAGAAACAAGTGTCAGCTATTTGGATTAGTCTTGCTTTGACCCAAGCCTAGTGCTAATTGGCAGAATTAAGATAGTAAAATAACCAGTCCCAGTGTGATGTGTAAACCACCTGAGTTGCAAAGCTTTATGAAACATTAGTCACTTTCTGGTAAAAGAATGTTCTTTTACACAGAGATAGCCACTTCTTTGAATGACATCTATTGTGTGTATGAACCACAGCTTGTTTTGTCAAAAGAGTTAATATGTTATAGATGGTAAACACCCTAATTGGCGAGAACAATGAAGACCAAGACTCATGGCCTACTGGTTGGAGCCAAGAGAATCCGGGATGAAGGACAAAGTGACCAATGGACAACTTCCAGCTTATTATAACACATTTCATAATAAAATCAACACCCATCTGCACCATGATAGTGTATAATGTATGGTGAAACAGATTTGATTTCTGACCTCTTGATGTTACACTTTTGTAGGAGAGGGAGGTAGCAATCATATAATCAAACAAATAAAGATACAAATGCATGTAAGTGTCGAGAAGAATAGGAACCTATGGGAGAAAAGAATTTAATTTTAATAATATTTTTTAAGTTTTATAAAGATTGAAGTTTTTACTGTTATTTAATGCAACTTTATTGACATAAAATTTTTTAAATGTCAATAAAGTTAGATTTTTTAAATTATAAAATGCTGCACATATTTAATACCTGATGGTGTTCTAAGATAACTACAAACTCCCAAGACCAAAGCAAGACCAAAGATATGTTCATCATTTCCCAAAATCTCCTTTATTATTTGTCGTACATCTCTATAGTAGGAACACTTAATTTGATATCTATCCTCATAGAAAATATAAAGTGTACAATACAAAATTGTTAGCTAAAGGTCCTAAACCATAGAGTAACTCTTAGAACTTTACTTGCATAAGTTTTGAAAAAGACACCTTGTGTTGTTTCCAATTACCAGCCTTCCCCCTTTTCTCCCTTATCCAGCCCTTGGCAATCACCATTCTATTCTGTTTCAATTAGTTTTATTATTTTACATTGTACATGAAAGCAAGATTATGTAGTTTTTGTCCTTCTGTATCTGGCTTATTTCACTTAGCATAATGTTCTGAAGGTTAATCCACAGTGATGCAAATTACAGGGTTTCCTTCTCTTCTTAAGGTCAAAAAGTAGCCACAGGCAAAAAATAATGTTGAAATTTTACCTTATACCATAAACAAAAATGTACTTAAAATTGTTGAAAGATTGAAATATGATTTGAAGTTACAAAAATTGGTGCTCAGGGGACCATATGGGAGGCTGGGGACCAAACCTGGGTTGACTGCAGGCAAGGCAAATGGCCTACCTGCTATACTATAGCTCCAATCAGATGGTTTTTTATCTTAGATCCAGTTTTGGCTATATATTTGGGGGAAAGAACATGACTCCAAATCATTGACAATAATAAAAGAAAAAATAATCAATGGAACATTATTGATGCATGAGTGGTGGTGTCAGGCGTCTGAGTTTGTCTATGGTTTCCAGGTTCTCCAACGTTTACAAGAATTAAAAATATTGAGATGCTCAGATTTAGAAAATACTAAAGTTTATTGGAAAGTAGAAGAGAAAGAAAAGAAAAAGGAAATTTCCAGCTAAGGAGGAACTTAGTATAAGACTAAGCTAAATGTGGCTCATTTTGTGAGGTTTTTATAGGAAAAAATGGTTTTTGAGTTACTAGTCAAGTGACAAGAATGTTGTAGTGAATGCAGGGAACTTCAAGTGGTTTGGCTGGTTTATGTCTCCTGGGTTTTCTATTTGATCATATACCTTAGGTATTTCCCATTATCTCTTATTTTCTGGTGGACCTAATCTCTGGGGCAGAATTTGGGAAATTCTATCACATCTAAGTATTCCCAGACTCTCGTGCCCTGCCTGAAATAACCTTTGAGCCTAGCCTCACCTGTATCTGCCCTTAACAGACCCATACTGGGTCCTGTATCTGGGCATTCTACCCTTCCCGACCCAATCAGGGAGCTGGCAAGAGAGTGAGCGAGCAGAGAGAGAAAGAGAGAGAGGGGTGGGGAGGTGAGGGGTCTACAAGAGGAGCCCCCTCTCTGGAAGAAAGAAAAGATCCTGGGGCTCCCTTTTCAAATCCTACCCCCTCCCAGTCATCCCTTTTCTGATGAGCTACTAATTTCCTCATTGGGATAATTGGCTAAAGTCACCTGGTGTTCTCCATTCTAGCTCCAACTGCATCAATAGATATGTCATCAAGAAGGCAGAGACAAATATTAATAGTGATATTGTACAGAGAAGAGTTCCTGTGCATTGTTAGTAAATGTAAATGGGTAACAGTGTCTGGTATGAAGGTTTCTCAAAAATTGAAAACAGAACTACTATATTTAAACTTAAAGAACAGGGACAAGGAGATGACTCTGGCTAAATCACCTGCCTTGTAAGCACAAGGCCACAAGTTTGATTCCTGGTACCACCACATACAATCATTGTGGCTTTGCTGTCTGTGATCCCTGATACTACAAGAGATTTCCAGCAGCAGTGTAGTCAGGTATTTGTGAGTACCACGGGTCTGATGCTGGGAAGTAGCACAACCAAAACAAGATGTATGAGCACCAATGTACTGACTGCAATGCCCCGGCAAGCTTTATAACCCAAAAGTACATGAGAATCACGCCCTGGTAAGCATGTGTGCAAATAACTGTGAAATGCCATTGAGGTTCAAGACACATGTGCAAGCACCCAAACAAACATGGGCACAACTCCCAATAACAGTTTCAACAGAAGGAAGGGAAAGGCAGGAAGAAGAGGGGAGATTACATAAACTTAAAGCAAACATAGTCAACAAAGCAGAAGAAAGTGTTGTCCTGGTGAAGATTCTGAGAAAATGCTGCCATGGGAAATCAGACAGCCCTTGGCATATCATTTGGGCCTATTACTTACATTCTAAAAGCAGACATTTTTTCTGGGGTTATAAAACCAAGTCTAGACATACTAGCTGTGTATGTGTGGCCAATAAGATAACATTGATTTTTACTTTTTATATCACTTGATCACTTGATCACTCACTTGACATCCCATTATTCATCGATTTGCTTGAGCGGGCACCAGTAATGTTTCCATTTGACCCTATCACGTGCCAGTGTAGCCCAATGGCAACTGCTTGCTTCAGGAATATGAAGAGACTCAAACCGTTCATTCAGGGTCTTGATGAAGAAGTCTGACCATCTTGTAGGTGGGCTGAAACGTGATCTTTTTTTTAAAATTTTTTATTTTTACAATTACAAAGATATACAATTAAAAAGTTCATATTTGGGTTTTGGTCATACAGTGTTCCAGCACCCATCCCGCCACCGGTGCCCATCTCCCACCACCAACGTCCCGGGTTCCCTCCCCCTCCCCCCCAGCCCTGCTCCATGGCAGGTTCTTTATTTCTTTCCGGTTTCTCTCTCTTTCTCTTTTCCTTCCCCTCCAGACTATGGATTACAGAACATACATTAAAGGGTTGTCATGTGTATCTTTTTGCCTCTATTTAATGCTCAGTTCTAGGTTGGCATTAGTACCCTCGACAATTGTTAGCACACTGTTCCATTTTCTGTCTTACCTAGCCTCTGACTCCCACACGTTTGTGATAATTTCCACCTTTGACAAGACCTCCTGATATATGTTTCACTTGACCTTGGATATTGGTATCTTAATATGTACATATATATTTATGTTATGCAGATAAATGCAGTCATTCTGTGTCTGTCTCTCTCCTTCTGGCTAATTTCGCTCAACATAATCTTCTCCATGTCCATCCATTTATAGGCAAATTTTATAACTTCATTTTTCCTAATAGCTGCATAGTATTCCATTGTGTAGATGTACCAAAGCTTCTTTATCCAGTCATCGATTTTCGGGCACTCTGGTTGCTTCCAGATTCTGGCTATTGTGAATAATGCTGCTATGAACATAAAAGTAGGGATGGTGTTTCCGCTGCGTATTTTTGGTTTCCCAGAGTAGATTCCCAGGAGTGGTATGGCTGGGTCAAATGGGAGTTCAATTTCTAGTCTTTGGAGGAATGTCCATATTGTTTTCCAGAAAGGCTGTACCAGCCGGCATTCCCACCAACAATGGATGAGTGTCCCCTTTTCCCCACATCCACGCCAGCACTTGTTGTTCTTGCTCTTTTGAATATGTGCCAGTCTCTGTGGTGTAAAGTGGTATCTCATTGTTGTTTTGATTTGCATCTCTCTGATGATTAGTGATGATGAGCATTTTTTCATATGTTTTTTGGCCATTCGAATTTCTTCCCTTGCTGAAGTTTCTGTTCATTTCTTCTCCCCATTTTTTGATGGGGTTGTTTGTTTTCTTCTTGTAAAGTTCTACCAGTGCCTGATATATCCTGGATATTAACCCCTTATCAGATGGGTATTGGGTGAATATTCTTTCCCATTCTGTGGACTGCTTTTTGTATCTTAGTCACTGTTTCTTTTGAGGTGCAGAAGCTTTTTAGTCTCAGGTAGTCCCATATGTTTATCTTTTCTTCGAGTTGCTTTGTTAGTGATGTTTCACCTTTGAAGATGCCTTTAGCTTCAATGTCGTGGAGGGTTTTTCCTATATTTTCTTCAATGTACTTTTATGGATTCAAGTCTGATATTCAGATCTCTAATCCATTTTGATCTGATTTTTGTGCATGGTGTTAGACACAGGTCCAAATTCATTTTTTTACATGTCGCTGCCCAGTTTTCCCAACACCACTTGTTGAAGAGGCTTTCCTTACTCCATTTTGGACTCGTTGCACCTTTATCAAAGATTAAATGATCATATGTTTGAGGTTGGGTGTCAGGATACTCAATTCTATTCCATAGGTCCACAGGTCTGTTTTTATTCCAATACCATGCTGTTTTAATTACTACTGCCTTGTAGTACAGTTTGAAGTTGGGAAAGGTGATGCCTCCCCATCTTCTTTTTCCCGAGGATTGCTTTAGCTATCCTTGGGGGGTTTATTGTTCCATACAAATTTCAGGAGTAGTTGGTCAATTTCTTTGAAGAATGTCATGGGTATCTTTATAGGGACTGCATTGAATCTGTACAGAGCTCTAGGGAGTATTACCATTTTGACAATGTTGATTCTCCCCATCCATGAGCAGGGAATATGTTTCCATTTCCTTGTGTCCTCTTTTATCTCTTGGAGCAGTGTCTTGTAGTTTTCTTTGTACAGGTCCTTTACACACTTGGGTAGGTTGATTCCTAGGTATTTGATTTTCTGTGGCACAATTGTGAATGGAATTGTTTCCTTAATATCCCTTTCTTCTCTTTCGTTATTTGTATATAGGAAAGCCACCGACTTTTTTGGTGTTGATTTTGTAACCTGCCACTCTACTATATGTATCTATTGTTTCTAGGAGTTTTTGGGTAGAGAGTTTAGGGTTCTCTAGGTATAATATCATGTCATCTGCAAATAATGATAGCTTCACTTCTTCCTTGCCTATCTGGATGCCCTTGATGTCCTTTTCTTCTCTGATTGCTATGGCAAGTACTTCCAGTACTATATTGAATAAAAGGGGTGAGAGTGGGCAACCTTGTCTTGTCCCTGATCTCAGGGGGAAGGCTTTCAACTTTTCCCCATTGAGAATGATGCTTGCTGTGGGCTTTTGGTAGATGGCTGTAACTATCTTGAGGAAAGTCCCTTCAATTCCCATATTCTGGAGGGTTTTAATCATGAGCGGGTGCTGGATCTTATCAAATGCTTTCTCTGCGTCTATTGATAGGATCATATGGTTTTTATTTTTTCTTTTATTGATATGATGTATTATGTTGATTGACTTGCGAATGTTGAACCATCCTTGCATTCCCGGGATGAATCCTACTTGGTCATGATGTATAATCTTCTTGATGAGTCTTTGGATTCTGTTTGCTAGTATTTTGTTGAAGATCTTAGCATCCGTGTTCATCAGGGATATTGGTCTGTAGTTTTCTTTCTTTGTGTTGTCTCTCCCTGCTTTGGGTATCAGGGTGATATGTGCCTCATAGAAGCTGTTTGGGAGTGTTTCTGTTTCTTCTATTTCCTGGAAGAGCTTGAAAAGGACTGGCAGTAGGTCCTCCTTAATGGTTTGGTAGAGTTCACTAGGGAATCCGTCTGGACCTGGGCTTTTGTTTTGGGCAGACTTTTTTAATTACTGTTTCTATTTCCTCAATGGTGATAGGCTTATTCAGGTATTGGAGGTCTTCTTGTTTCAACCGTGGGAGGTTATAGGACTTCAGGAATTGATCCATTTCTTCTAGATTCTCATGTTTCACGGCATACAGGCTCTCAAAGTAATCTCTGATGATCTTTTGGATTTCTGTGGTTTCTGTTGTGATGTCACCCTTTTTATTTCTGATTCTGTTTATTTGGGTTCTCTCTTTCCCTGTCCTTACAAGTCTTGCCAATGGTTTGTCAATCTTGTTTAACTTTTCATAAAACCAGCTCTTGGTTTCATTAATCTTTTGGATTGTTGTTTTGGTTTCCAACTCATTGATTTCCTCTCTAAGTTTTATTACTTCCTTTTTTTCTGCCTGGGTTGGGCTCCTTTTGTTGGTCTTTTTCTAATGTCTTCAGCTGTGTAATCAGGTTATTTATGTGGGCCCTTTCTTGTTTCTTGATGTATGCTTGCAGAGCTATAAACTTCCCTCTTAACACGGCTTTTTGCCGTGTCCCACAAGTTCTTATAGTTGGTGTCTTCATTTTCATTTGTTTCCAGAAATCTTTGGATTTCCTGTTTGATTTCTTCTATGACCCATTTGTTGTTCAGGAGTGAGCTGTTCAGTTTCCAGGTGTTTGGTTTGACTCCCTGTTTCTGTGTATGGTTAACTTCCATTTTCAGTGCATCATGATCTGAAAAGATAGCTGACACAATTTCTATCTTTTTTTATTTTATTGAGGTATGCTTTGTGGCTCAGCATGTGGTCTATCTTGGAGAATGTTCCATGTGCACTAGAGAAAAATGTGTATTCAGCTTCTTTGGCATGAAAAGCCCTGTATATATCCACTAGCTCTCTGTCTTCCATTTCTTCCTTGGGGGCCAATATTTCCTTGGTGAGTTTCAGTCTTGTTGATCTATCCATCGTTGATAGGGCAGTGTTGAAGTCTCCAACTATTATTGTGCTACTGTTAATGTCTTCTTTGAGGTCTCTTAGCAGTTGTTTTATATATTTTTCTGGCCCCTCGTTGGGTGCATATATGTTTAGTAGTGTAATTTCTTCCTGGTGTACATATCCCTTAAGTAATAAGAAATGGCCTTCGTTGTCCCTTCTAACATTTTTCAGCCTGGAAGTCTATGTTATCTGATACTAATATGGCCACACCAGCCTTTTTGGAGGAGTTGTTTGCATGGAGAATGGTCATCCACCCTTTGATTTTGAGTCTGTGTTTGTTCTGATTATTCAGACGCGGGAAAGCGTGATCTTTTGACATCCCTTGGGATCCAGTCAGTAAGGACTCTAATCCAATGGTCATCTTCACATCACATTACATGTCCAGCCCCACTAATTTTCGATGCCTGGCAAGTGAAACAGCATCCCTCACTTTCGATCTTCAATAGAGTTCAATGGTTTTTTGTCCTTTTAGCCATTTCTTTGATGGTCTTGAAGGTGTTCCATGCCACTCTCTTCCTCCTGCACAGCTGAGGTTTTAGGTTGTTCATCATGTTGAGTTTTTGACCTACGTCAATGTAACTGCTGCAATCAGAGTGTTTGTTCCACTGAGAGTGAATGGGGCAGCTGGAACTAGTTCACTTTTCATGAACATTGTTTTGTTGAGATTCAGCTGTAGACCTGTCTTTCCACTTTCTCGGTCAAAGTCAGCCAGCATTTGTGCCGCTTAGCTAATGTTTGGTGTTATTAGAAAGATGTCATCAGCCAAGCGGAGGTGGTGTAGTTGCCGACCGCTCGATCTTCACTCCCATTCCTTCCCATCCTAATTGTCGCATGATGTTTTAAAGGGTGGCACTGAAGATTCTTGGTGAAATGATATTATCTTGCTGAACCCCCCACTTTTGACGTCAGAGAACACTTCCTTGTAGAATATTCTACTTTTTATATAATTGAAAATATTCTACTTTTTATATAGTTGAAAATTAAACCAAAGCAACATGTGAAAATGATACGCAGGTAAATGTCCATGTCCATAATAAGATTTTGATACAATAGCCATGCCATTCTTTATGTATTGTCCATGTTCCTTTCCACCCACGGGGTTAGAATTGAGGAGTTGCGGCAGAGAATGCATGACCTGCAAAGCCTGAAAGATTTGTTATCTGTATCTTTTTGAACAAATTTTCTGAACCCAGGATTATAAGTGTTTCTTTTGAGAAATTAAAATCTCTACTATTGAGGTCACTGCTTGGAAGAAAGGATTTAAATGTTTAAAGTGGTGGGATTATATTGGTTCCAGGAAAAGTGCCTGAAGAAAAATAAGTGGGGAAAAGATGAGTCTCTGCGCCAAACTGTCCCTTAGGAGAAGATCCATGCTCTGATGCAGCCTTCATGACCACACTTCCACCTACTCAACCACTTTGTGACTCCTGAGATGAAGCTTTCACTTGCATCTAGAGAGGTGCACAGAATTCAACTTCATCTGCCACATCTGAATAAAAGAGAAACTGAGCTAGCTCTTGGGACCTGTCATCTACATGTCACAATAAGCGAATGGGCATCTGGTGACCCAGGCCACCAGAGCTCTCATCATCCTGCACTAACCCTGGGCAGCTTCTGATCCTTTCCCCATTTCTCTTTGGTAGTCAGTGGCTCCAAGATGAATGGTGTGAGCAAGAAACAGCATATATGCTCGATTGCCCACATGAATCTGACTGTTCGCAGAAGCAAACCAGAACAGAATCCTCCTTTGATTCCTCTGTTTGGTACAACTTAATAAAGAGTACTAAGCAGTACAATAAATAAAGAGTGTACTAAGCAGAGAGACTCACAGACATGGGCAGAGCTGCTACTGGCTCTCCCTGTGCCCAGCAGCTCACGAGGCGCCCGGGAGGGATGGTGGGTTCTAGCCCTGGCCCACCAGCTGCAGAGCCTCGCATAACAAGCCAGACGAACCCCCCCCCCCCCCCCTCCATGAGGACCTCCATTTTCCACATCCGGACTTTCCCCTCATCAGAACTCCACCCAGCAGACCAGCCTATTACAGCCCGGCTCGCACGGCCCAAGTGGCTGTGTGGTTCATCAATAAATGCTGGATTTAGAGATGACTGCAAGAGTATGCTACCAACATGGCAGAGCCTAGCAAGCTACCCGTGTGGTATTTGATATGCCAAATACCAGTAACAGTTATAGACCCATCCCATGACCTGATGTAATGGTTTGAGGCTCTTTATGTTCCTGGAGCAAGCAGCTGCCCTTGGGCTTTACTTGCATGAGACAGGACATATGGAGATGTTACTGGTGCCTGCTCGAGCAAATCGATAATGAACGGGAAGACAGTGATACAGTGATACAGTACTAAGCAGAGGAAACCGTGGCTCGGAAAGGCTCAAGAAGAAGAGGACAAAGCTTGACCAGGTTGAAATACAGAAATAAGGCTGGTTAGCAAAGCCAGTTCGAGCCCAGGTAGGCGGCACCAAGAGGCGGGAATCACTGGGAAGTTGTCAGATGGAGGCGTGGTCGTCCCTTCCCCCCTCCATCTTGTCGAGCCTGGTGGCCCTGCCCGCGAAGCTGCCCACGGGCCAGCACAGGGCCTCACGGACGGCTGTGGAGGCTGGCGCCGGCTCACGCCGGGCCTAGCTGACCATGGAACCCCGAGGAGGGCAGATGGGTTTTGGGAGTGGGCCCGTCGCCTCTGAGGGGTCCCAGAAGCAGCCGGATGAGACTCGCCCATCACACTAGCCCCCATTTTTGCTGTCCGGACGCTGCGAAACGGCCTCAGACCAGATCAACAGAGCAAAAGCCAGTTCGAGCCCAGGTAGGCGGCTCCAAGAGGCGGGAATCACTGGGAAGTCGTCAGATGGAGGCGTGGTCGTCCCTTCCCCCTCCATCTTGTCGAGCCTGGTGGCCCTGCCCGCGAGCTGCCCACGGGCCAGCACAGGGCCTCACGGACGGGCTGTGGAGGCTGGCGCTGCGGCTCACGCCGGGCCTAGCTAACCATGGAACCCCGAGGAAGGCAGATGGGTTTTGGGGAGTGGGTCCGTCGCCTCTGAGGGGTCCCAGAAGCAGCCGGATGAGACTCGCCCATCACACTAGCCACCATTTTTGCTGTCCGGACACTGCGAAACGGCCTCAGACCAGATCAACAGAGCAAAGCCAGGTCCGGAGCCCAGGTTGCGCGGCCGTTTGCAGCCACGCGGTCCACTAAAATAGTGAAACAGTAATGTCTTTTAATGCATTGCAGTCAACGAAGAGCAGGAAAGTTTGTTGGGAAGGAGATATAAAGAGGAAAGAAATGATGTACAGAACCCACCAAGTGGTTGAGGTGCGGGAGTGGGGAGGGAGGTGGGGACATTGGTGATGGGAGATGGGTTTGGGCGGAGGGTGCGTGTTGGAACACTGTAGAATCAAAGCTCTACATGAGCATCTTTCAATTAAAAAAAAGGTGTTATCTTCCACAAACATGTGGGAATCAGTGGTTAGGTAAGACAGAGAAGGAACAGTGCTAATATTTGTCAAAAATGATAATACCAGTCTAGAACTGAGCATTGAATATAGGAAAAAAAGATATACATGATGATCTCTGAATGTATGTATTGCAATCCACAATGTGTGTAAGAGAAGAGAAAAAGAGAGAGAGAGAAGCGATAAAGAATTTGCCATAGAGGTGGGCTGGGGGAGGGGGAAGGGAAGTGGGGACATTGGTGTTGGGAAATGGGCACTGGTGGAGGGATAGGTGCTGGAACAGTGTATGACGGAAACCCAAACATGAACATCTTTGTAATTGTATATCACATGGCGGTGTAATAAAATATTAAAAAAAAAAACCAAAAAAAAAAAAAAGAAATAAGGCTGGTTGATGGAGCTCAAAGAGCATAAGAGAAGAGGGTGAAGGTGAGCAGAGTAGGGCTGGAGTCAGTCATCCCAGGTCAGTAGACAGACTGTACTTCATCAATATGTCTACAGAAACGAAGGATTTTCTTTTTCTTTTTTATTTTAAATTTTATTATACCACCATGAGATATACAGTTACAAAGCTTTTTTATAATTGGGTTTTGGGCCATACAGTGTTCTAGCATCTATCTCTCCACCAGTGCATATTTCCCACACCAATGTCTTCAGATTCCCTCCCTCCTTCCCAAGATGCCTCTATGGTGGCACATTCTCCTCTCTCTCTCTCTCTCTCTCTCTCTCTCTCTCTCTGTTCTTACACATTGTGGCTTGCAATATGTACATTCCAGGGTTATTATGTATATCCCTTTGCCTATGTTCAATGCTCAGTTCTAGTTCAGTGTTACAATTTCCAAACAATTATTAGCACACTGGTCCCTTATCTATATTACTTAACCTCGATCCCAACCACTGACAAGTCCTCCTGGTCAATGTTTTGCCTGAGCTCGGATATTACTCTCATCACTTATATCACTTGTATCACTTGTCTTCCCGTTGTTCACCGATTTGCTCGAGTGGGCACCAATAACATCTCCATTCTTTGGGAATGAGGTTCATTATTTTTACTGCTTTTGGCAAATTGAATACACCACCATGGCAGAGCCAGTCTCTGCCATGGCTCTGGGTTCATCCCAGGGGGCCCAGTCTTTTTCTATGCCAGACCATCAACCATCCAGAGCTCACAGGGAAGAGCCCTGATGTAGACAAGCCTGTCTCCTGTCTGCTACCTGCTCATGCAGCTGGTCACAGCAGCCACAGCTGCAACATCTCAAGGGGTGGGTGGCAGGAATTACTCTCATACTATTTTTATATCCTCCAAATAAATGCAATAATACTACATTTGTCCTTTTCCTTCTGACTAATTTTACTCAACATGATACTCTCCATGTCCATCTATTTATAGGAGAATTTCTTAACTTTGTTTTCCCTAACAGGTGCATAGTATTCCATTGTGTCTATGTACCACAGTTTCTTTATCTAGTCGTCTGTTCTCTGGCACTCAGGTAAAACAAGGGTTTTCAACCTGGGGACTGGGAAACATTATTGAAAGGTCTGTATTATACAAGTTCCCAAGAGAGCCCTAGTGACTATTTCATCCTATTGGCACTCTTTATTCTTTTTTAAAAAGTGTGTATTTAAGAGAAAATAGCAAAGACACTCCTGCAAGCTCAAGAAACAGGGTCTAAAGAGAACACCCCACATGCGCTCCTCTCTCAATAAAAATTGAAAGAGGAGCATCCACCACTCAATGGAAAGATGGAACCAGCATTTCCTCCCCTTGTTCAGGGTGGGTTCATGGTAGCAAGATCCCACAGGACCTTCTAGTTTAGGCCATTCTAAGGGTCATGACATCTGCTTGGTCTTCTTGGCACTTGGTGGTGAGACTATGAGGAAGCTGGGAGGAACTGTTTGGAAAGGCCAAATAAGATGTTCCTTCCAGTAGCCTCTGATGAGGTCTCTGGACAGCCAGCACTGACTATGACAAGCCTTAAATGACTCCAGCTATAAGCTGTTGAATCACTTCCAGAACACAAGTTTCCCACCAGGACCCCATGTTAGGCAGAGGCAAGTTGGTCTCACTTCCTGAGCCCCAAATCTGCCAGTATAACCCAATGATTGGTACTATTTTATGTCAGGAGGAACGGTGGGACACTACAGAACAAGAAGGCATACCCCTTAAAGACTAGATTTTCTAAAACCATTCAAGTCAGTGTTCTTTCTTTTTCGCTTGTAGAATACTTATGGCAGTGTCTCCTGTTGGGCTCTGAGCTGCTAGACTTAGGGTCCAGCATTTTCCCCACCACAAGACCCTAAGGGCAGGACCCAGAAATGGCCCTACCCATAAGGTTGTACCCAAAACATCTGTGCTTATCCGAGCTAAGGTGAGGCAGAATGTGCCTGGTCTTCTGACCTCTAATCACAGGGATATGTAAGTCATATCCCTATGATCAGGATAGTTACCTTGCAAATGTTACCTTACAAATGCTAAATCTGTGATTGTCATTTGTTGTAAAGATTGTTATCTATTACAATGGGCCAGGAGCTTGCAAACGCTCTGTGATGTGTGCTTGTATCCCCTCCACCCAAATATTGTATAAAAGGTTTAAACTGTGTCCAGTAAAGTGAGTGCTGCTATCCAGATCTGCCCACTGCATGGGTGTCGTTCTTTTTTTCTTTCCTTTCTCAGCAGTTGCAGCAGCAAGGCAGAGTTTCTCCCAAGTCCATACCTCTCCTTTTTCTGCAGGGATGAAGTATGGCAAGATCTAGGACTTCCTCATTTGTGCTGGGGGCTGCTGGCCAGGGCCCCCGACAGTCTCCCTTTGGCCTTTTGTAGCAAAAGTATCCTGGAAGCTAATTCCAGGGTACAATTCCTGAACAGTTCTCTTCTAAAGAATCTAAAAACTCTGAGCACAGATAAGAAGATATTTGCAGATATCTTAATGGAATTTGTACTTCTGTCATGCTTCTCTTTGGAAATACAAGCTTTGCTGTGTGTTGAGAAAAACTAGAAAGCCTAAATCACTGTCAATGACTACCAAAGGTTAGAAAAGAAATTAATATCATGTGTAAATTATATTTACCTAGTCATAGGAAACCTTGCAGAAAAATGGGCACTTGACTCATAAAATTGTCACCTTTCTTACAAACTCTAACATGCTTCGCTATTCAATCTGCATGAGATTGGATCAGGCCACTACTTTTTTGAACCATTTTCATAACTTGTTTTCCTCGAAATAGACCCCTCCTGGGTTTGCAGAAGCATATTCAGGTGCTTCTGCCGAGTGCAGGCAAAGGATTGTTTCTAAGTATACTCTATAATCGAAGTTTTGCTGCCCCCCAGAAAGCAAGAAGGCCATTAATTCAACTCTGACTTTGCATGTTCATCCTTCACAAGAAGGAATAAGTAGCCAAGGGGGAACGTCTGCAGAAGAATTCTGTCTTCCCAGCAGGAGAGTCTAATTCCCCTGAAAGGGGAAGACAAGGTACTATCCTTTTGCAGGCACCTTATCTTGCTCTATTCACCTCTTGTTTGATTTACAAATAATAGTGAAACTTCTGTACCCAAACCATTTTATTTCTAAGGGCAGATCAATTCCAATTTACTTTTGGAATTTTATTTTCATGAAATAAAATGCTTTACAGCTTTAATTGATTTTGACTTACTTTAATAGCAGGTCATTTTGAGCTTTGCAGATTGATGGGGTGTGAGAAGTGCATCCACAAAGGTATTGCAGTCTACAGAGCCACATGTTAAGACCTGAAATCCAGTTGGGCTACTAATTTTCTTTTAGAGTCATGCTGGAATGTGCTCAGGGATAACTCCTGGTGGGGTTCAGGAAACCATCTGTAGCATATTCAGTACTGGGGTTTGAACTAAAGTCAGCCACATGCCAAGCAAGCTCCTCTATTATCACCCTGGCCCTGGACTATTAACATGGAGGGCTTATCGGGTGCCAGGTCTTGACCAAAGCCACTTTACACAAAGAACTTTGTTTAATTCTCCCAACAACTATAAGTTAGTGATACTGAACACTATCACCATTCTACAGATGAGGATATTGAGGTTTGGACTGTTTCAGTCACTGTCATGTGTTCACATGACTGAATGTAGAGGCAATCTGGGATCCAACTCAGATCAAATTGCTCCAAAGCCAGAATTTATGGGGATCCACAGCTAACTCTGACATTGATCCTGTTTTGGAAATCAGTGGGTGAAGGTTGTCAGGTTTGAGTATGCTCTAATGAGACAACAGATTGGCCACACACAACACAGTTTGCGGGTTGTCTGATGGAACTTGATAAATGATCATCTAGACTCTCAATGTTTGTAATATTTTTTTCTTCACTGTTTGGATATGACTTTTTTTTTCCAGAAACTCTGACACAGTGCTTAGGCTCTAAAAATAACCCGAGTGAGCAATGTAATACTGCTTCCAATTTGAACTTGAGTGGAATGCACAGTAATCATTTCACCACTTACTATTGCTCAATCTTGGATAAGTTGTTGCATTTTTCAAAGGACCTCAGTTTAACTGTAAAAGGAGTTGGGATGAGGGGATTTGCTAAAACCATTAGGTTGTGATGTATTCAAACTCTATTTTTGCCTTCCCCAACCCTCACGCACATACACACAAAAAAAAATTCATGTTCATTGTTGCAAATGCACATATATAAATCCTCACACAAGTATGCACAGGAAAGTCTAAGAATTCCAAGACATTGATGTCTCTTTGATTTAGAACATAAGTGAGATGCTTTCAAGCAAAATCTTGCTACTGGGTCATAAACTTTTGAAGTAGTTTGAACTGGAAGACTGAAGACCAGAGGAAGAATAGTCATAAAGACATGAGAGAGGAATTAGGTCTTCATGTTCACAAGGAGTATGAACCTGAGTCATAATTCCTAGAACTATTCCCAGCAAAACCAGAATCTAAGAAGGGAGACCTCATTTCATCAAAGATTTCCCTCCCAGCTTACTACATAGAGAACCTCACTGTCCAATCAAAGATCATGTAAGCATGGACAAAAAGATAAGAATTTGAGAGGCTGCCAAGTTAGTAAGGCTGGTGAGATAGTATAAGAATTAAGGCACATGCTTTGTATGTAGCCAACCCAGGTTTGATTCCTGATGCTACATGGTTCCCTGAACATTGCTAGGTAAAACCCTAGAGGCACCAGAGCACCACAGAAGATGGTGCTAGAGGTCCTTGGGGAATTCTGGCACTACAGAGCCAAAGTAGCACTGTATAATGGGAGCTGAACCACTAACCAGTTAATAGACAATAGCTTGGAGGGTTCCCAGCTCTCCTGAGCACTACAGAGGAGTAACATGTAACATTTGTATACTTCCATAAATATATTTAAATATTTATAAAATATAATCATGTACAGAACATATACACGTGCTTTTCTTCAAAATTATAGTACATTTCTTATTCTTTCTGTGAGAATCCATGTAAATAAGTGCAATTATAAATATATATTTATATATAGAGAGAGCCTAAATAGCTGCTAACAATAGGAATTTCTAAAAATAATGACTTTTTTCCCTACATATCCAAGTTTCCTTGTATTTCTTATAACTATTTCTTGTCTATAGAGAATTTTTTTTTTGCTTTTTGTGTCACACCTGGTAATGGTCAGGGATTACTCCTGGCTCTTCACTCAGGAGTTACTCCTGGCAGTGCTTGGGGGACCATATGGGATGCTGTGGATTGAACCTGGGTAGGCTGCCTGCAAAGCAAACACCTTACCCGCTGTGCCATCACTCCAGCCCTATAGAGGAATCTTGATCATATCAAGATCTTACTGGATTAAGCCCAGTTTGACAGTACAGTTAATTGTCTTGTTTAAATGATTTTCACAGTTATCCTTAAAAGAAACTTTTCCAAAAGTCATAGAGAACAATGATGCCTCTATAAAAATAACGGGAGGGGCCGGAGCAATAGCCAGGCGGGTAGGGTGTTTGCCTTGTATGTGGCTGGCCTGTGCTGGCCTGGGTTCGATCACCGGCATCCCATATGGTCCCCAAGCACCGCCAGGAGTAATTCCTGAGTGCAGAGCCAGGAGTAGCCCCTGAGAATTGCCAGGTGTTACCAAAAAAAAAAAAAAAGAAAAGCAAAAATAAATAAATAAATAGATAGATAGATAGACAAATAGATAAATAAACAAACAAATAAATAAATAAATAAATATGGGAAAAATCTGCACGTAAGGGCTGGAGCAAATATTTCTATATCATGGGAAGGCAGCTTTAACAACTTCAGAAAGAGGTATGGAAGCAGCTGGAATTTAGAGGTGATGCCTAGACATACTGTCCAGACAAGCTTGTGCCAGGAATGAACAAATGAGTGGACTAAGCAGATGCAGGAAGATAAAACCAGCAGGATTTCTTTGGTTTACATTATAGCAGATATGAGAATGACATGGGTCAAAAGAACCTCAAGGTCTGTCATTTACTTGACCCAGTGTTATCATGGACGTCAACTGCAGAAGGAGAAGTGGTCCAGAGGGAAAAAATATGGGGAAAAAATATGAGATTTGGAGGGAAAGCTGAGTTTGGAATGTCTAGAAAGCAGCTTTGATTTTAGTATAATAACAAGAGAAATAATCCGTTGTGGAAATCAAGGTTATGGTGAAAGTACCAATGGTAAAGAGAGAGAGATCAGATGATGTGTTACAGAGCTATAAAAGGACACAACAGCACTTCCTATCAATTTTCATTCCTAGGGCTTCTAGAGTTTTATCTGTATTTGTTATACTCGACCAAGAAACCTGTCAGAGAGATTCCCGTGTATCTTAAAGAAATTCATCTCCTTACAAAATCCAAATGATGCCAGGAACAAAGGCTTCCCCTTCTGAAAAGAAACCTAAGAGCTAGTTTTCTTCCTCTGTCCTCCAGATGGCTTTACACATGCCTATTAGAAAATGTTCGGGAAGTGCTTTCATCTTCGTAACTAAGAGAAATATTTTCCTTCTTTGGAGGCTGCTCTCTCCTTTTCTCCCTCCTTAAATGGAATCTGATGGGTTTTTTTCACCCCAAATCATCCTTGACTGGTCTCCTTCACTGTTTGTGCTCTTGGAAGATGCTCTGCAGTGGGCAGATAAGGATGGGGTTGAATGACGTGCTCATCTCTATCGTTTCCTTAGCAATGCCCCAGCAGGCTTCCAGCTCCCCTACAAACCTGCTTCTGAGTCAGCCTGCTCTCAGCTCTAGTCCACGCTCTGCCAGAATATCACTCAGAAAATAATTATGATTCTTTCTCCTTCATGACACTTTATAGTTTATAGAGATGTTTCATAATCGTATTTCGTTTTACTCCCCAGCCCAACTTATAAAGAAGAGAATGGTAATATCGTTCATTTAAAAGTGAAGATATGGAGGCTCCAAAACTTTTTGTGATTTGCCTAGAAGGCATAGCAGTAAATCAACAGATGAACATGAGGTTTTGGAAGCGGAGGCTCATGGAATTTGTTAACCCAGGGAACATAGCGGTCACTAAATCATAGTCATAGGTCCCCTGTGGTCTGAAGTCTTCAGAAAGGGACCTTTCCAGCTCAGGATGAAACAGGAGCTAGGTCTTCCCTCTGAACTAAGATCTGTTCAAGTTTTACTAGTCAGGTCAAGTTTGTGGACACTGAAAGCAAAAAAGCTTCTTACTTCAGCCACCAACTTGCTCCCTGAGCAGGGTTCATGGCCAGATGCCAGTTTCTGTAGCATTCATCATGTGACAGTTGTATTATGGACTCATGGCCAGTGTGCTGCAGTAAGTCAGTGCACACATTATCTAAGGATTCACTTTGTTAAGTCTAGTCTAAACCATTCCTTCAGGGTCGGAAAGGAATGGTTTGAGGCTCTTCATATTCCTGAATCAACCAGATGCCATTGGGCTACATTGGCATGTGATAGGTCCAATGGAAATGTTACTGGTGTCTGCTCGAGCAAATCGATGAATAACGGGATTCAAGTAATCAAGTGAAGTCTAGTCTAACATTGAGTGGTTTCTTTTAACCACTATAGAGTTGATAGAAATTGTGTTGACTAGTTTGTACAGGTGACTATCCATTGGTGGGTAATAAAGGATGTGGGTTAGTGACTGAGAGATTAGTGAGTGCTCTCTTCAAGGAGTTCCATGATGCTGGTGAGAGATAAAATTAGGCAACTAGCGACTCTTCTTAGAATCTCTGTGCAATGGTACATGGGCCAAGATTTGCATGACATTTGTTGATGAGTTGTTTAAAGTTCTATCATTTAATTCTTAGTTTCTGAATGTGATCTCTACTGTAAAAACAAACTTGAGAACTTGTAAGATCTCTTTACAAGATCTCTTGTAAGATCTCTTTTCAGAAAAAAAAATAGATTTAAAACTTTTTGGCTTAAAAAATTCCTTAAAAGCCATCGGAGAAATTAAAAAGACAACTAAGTTAAACTGTGAATTTAAATTTAGACATTCTGCAAAGAGACACCAGACCTATTGGCTGCCACTACCTCACAAAGCAGTCTTAACTTTCTACTGCACACTAAACTTGTCACTTGTCACTTGTAACTTGTCACTTGTCTTCCCGTTGTTCTTCGATTTGCTTAAGCACCACCAGTAATGTCTCCATTTGTCCCTGTCACATGCTAGTGTAGCCTTAGGGCTTCTGCTCACTACCAGAACTTAGAGCTCCTCAAATTATTCAGTCAGGTCATGGGAATGAGGTCCATCATCATTACTGTACTTGTCATATTGAATACGACACGGTAGCTTGCCAGGTTCTGCTATGTGGGTGTGGTACTCACTACCTTGTGAAGCAGTATATTATGCAAGTTTCATTTATGTTGACTAATATTCTATATTCTTGTAGCTTTTAGGAGGGACAATTAAGATAATAATGGATATAATAATAAAAATTAATAATACATTAATTGTAAGTCTGATAACTTAAATTTCATTGCCGATTATGTTGTTTTCTGGCACTGCAAATTGGAATGAGTCACTTGAACTTTGGAGTCACACTATCCCATTATGTAAACATGAGAAAAAAAAATAAAACCGCTTCTCTTGAATGTGATGGGTGTTGGCTGAAACAATGCATATAACATTCTTACATTACAGCATTTGGTGGAGTTGCTTATTTAATTGCTTATTTAACTAGTTGCTTATTTAATCAGCTGCCATTATTAATGTTATAGACCTTGTTTTTAAGTCATTTGATCATAGGAAGGTTTTGTGAACTCAGAGAACTAACTATTCTTTCATTGGCAAGTCTTGTGTACTTGAAGATGGCTTCCATGACATCATTTATCTCTTAGAGTAACTGATCTTAAGTAATGTGGCAAAGAAAACAGAAAGTGCTCTTTTCACAAATGTAATGATTATAATGCTCACTACTGTCACTCTAGAGGAAAATATTTGGCCTTTAATTAACCAGCATAAAGTGGTAAAGTTGTGGAGAGAATACCCCTCTCTTCACAATTTTACCACCCTAACCCTCTCCTCCTATGGTTGTGATCACTGTTTCAGCTAGCTTCCCTACTCATAGTTTATCCTTGGACCTAACAACATATTTAGAATCTGGTAGTAGAATAGAAAGAAAATATCTCGAATATACACCAAGGGCCCAAAAACAGAATGCAGAAAAGACCTCTGCTCTCTTATGTTCACTGCAGCACTATTCACATAGCCCAAATCCAGAAAGAATCCAATTGCCCAAGAATACATGACTGAATAAAGAAATGATGGGAGACTACTTGGACTTAAGAAAAGACGAAGTTATGAAATTTCTTGCTACATGGGTGGATCTGGAGATTATTATGTTGAGTCAAAGGGAGAGGAATAGACACAGAATGACCTTTCTCATATGCAAACTATAAAAAATATAGTGGGGGAATAATAAATGCCTAAAAACAATAGAAACAAAGGACGGAAGAACTTATTTCTAGCAGGAAACTTGCCACTAGAGTGTGTGGGAGTCAGGGATTGGGAGTGGAGAGGGCCTTGGGGATAGGTTACAAAGTGGAGCACTACAACAATGGTGGAAGGGAAAACTACCTACCATTGAGGCAGGTTATAGAGGGCGGGGAGAGAGGAAACTGGAATATTGGTAGAGAGCCGTGGACACTAGCAAAGAGATTGGTGTTGTTGGAGCATTATACAATCGTCAATAATTTTGTAACTTTGTAATTCACAGTGATCCAAATATTATTTAAAAAGTTAATAGAAAGAGAATAAAAATCAATTTAAGGGGCCGAGCGATAGCCCAGCGGGTAGGGCGTTTGCCTTGCACACGGCTGGCCCATGCCATATGGTCCCCCGAGCACCGCCAGGAGTTATTCCTGAGTGCAGAGCCAGGAGAAACCCCTGAGCATTGCCGGGTATGACCCAAAAAGAAAAAAAAAATCAATTTAAAAAATTAAAACCTATAAGTTGTCAAAATAGTGCTCAAAAGAAAGCGCATGGTTTTAGTTGTCATTCTTTAGCTTTGACTGGTCTCATTTTATTGTGGAGGGACACCCGGAAGTGCCAGCAGACACCAGGAACTCAGCAGTGCTAGGGAGGCCATTTGTGCTGAGAATTAAACCAGGGGCCCAGTTCTGGCAAGTCATGCACTCTGTGCCTGTAAGCTATCTCTCCAGTTCTACCATTATTCTTTACAGTAACGCTTTTGTCCTCATTATTAATTTAAATTTTTTAAATAATTCAGGAAACTTCCAAGCAGTCTTTGGGAGATCCAGGTTTTCACTTGGTAATATTCAGCTAGCCAGTCCAGGTGGTACAATGTCAGAGACCAAAAATGTACCAGTGGCTCAGACCCCCATTGTGTTGGTGCTGGGGTCATGAGGCCACTCCAGTTTGGAGGTCTCTAGAACTACATTTGGACATTATTTGTGGGCCATTCAGTCCCAGTGTTTGAATCCATGACACATGGCATGGAAAGAGTGTGCTCCTGACCTCCGAGTTTCTCAGGGTTTGTATCAGAATTTTTTCATTCTAACTCCCAGGCCCTCTTGGTGAGGCTAAGTTTCAGGTAGTGTTACTGAGACAGAGGATAGGTGAACCTTAAGCACATGATGCTAAGTCAACTAGGCATCAGAAACATCTGCTCAATTTCATAGACCCAAGGTATCTAAAGTAGTCAAATTCAAATAATTAAGTAGAAGGGTGACTGCCATGGGATGAAAGAAGGAAAAATGGGGAATTTCTGATCAAGAAGCATAAAGTTTCAGTTAAGGTAAATAAGGGCAAGAACTCTAAAATAACATTAGTACTGATAGTCCATAGTGCTGCATTATATACTTAAAAGTTGGATGAGATATATCTCAAATCAGGTATTTATGACATAATAAAGCAAAAAAAAATTAAGCAAACTGAAGCTAAAGCTAGAAAAGAAATCAATCAAGGCTAAATAAGAGTTGGTGAAATGAGAATGAAGAGGGTATGGAGAGAGTGGGGCATTGACTTTTGCACTTTGGAAGATCTAGGTTCAATCCACAACACCCATATGATCCCCTGAGTCAGCCAGTAGAGCAGAGTAAGCGCCAGGAGTAAGCCCTGAGCACCACTGGTTATGGCCCGCCCCCAAAGAAAAGAAAGAAAATATAAAACAGCGAAAAATCAGTAAAGCTAAATCTGATTCTTAAAAAAATTAATAAAACTGCTCAAAGCTTTATTTGGTATGACTAAGAAAAAAAGAGACAAGACCCAGAAACAAAAGAGATTACAGCACTAACATTAATGATATAAAAAGGATTATAAGAAATACCATGAAAGCTGACATACCAATAACATAACACTACCTGAAAATAGATAGCTTAGAAAATATGGAGACATTTCTGAAAAGATAAACTAGCTGAACTGGCTTTAGAAGAAATAGGTAATCTGAATAAATATATAACAAGTGAAAAATAATTTAATTACTAAGAAAAAAAAAAAAATCCCAGTCTCAGATAACTTTATTGTTGAAATTCGCTAAATATTCCAAGAAGAATATTCACAAAATTCCTCCAAGAATAAATGACAAGGGATAACTTCTGAATTTATTCTATTGGAAAAATATCACTTTAACTCCTAAAACAAAATGTCAAAGAAAGTCAACACCTTCAGATATCTCTAGTGATTGCAATTTCCAAATTTTGACACTAACAAAACAAAATCCAAAAAGATAAAAAAAGTATATTTACTATATGTGAATTACTTCAGGGATACAAGCTTCGTTTTAATTTTGGAAGCCAATTACTATAATAGAATTGTCAATAGAACAAAAGTAAAATTTACATGACAATCTTAGGAGAGACAGACAAAACATTTGATAAAATCCAACACATTTCTGTGATTTAAAAACACCCCCACAAACTAGGTATAGAATTTCCTTAATTTTATAAAGTTCACCTCTGAAGAATCCAGCTAACATCAAAGAATTAGCACTAGTGTACTGAATTATGGAAAAACTAGATGTTTTCTCCCTGTAAGACAGCACATTAGTGGCATGTCCATTAACTTGTGAATGGATAAATGGCTCATATACCCAAAGAAAGATCATAATCAAAGCATGTAAAGTATAATTTAAAAATCATAGATTGGGTAAGATCCTTGCATATAGAAGGAACCCTCCAGGCACTGTGTTTAAGCAGAGTACAGGAACACAAGAATAAATTGGAAAGAAATGAGAATGCAGCTCAGTGTATATTAAAGTTATACATACATATATATATAACACATATATATGTATATATATGCATAAGTATGAGGCTTGGGAGTTCACTGCATGCAGCCACATGATTGGATATGTTTTCTCTTCTTTAAATAGTGGAGTACTCTGTGCATGGAGGAGACAAAAAGATGAGACAGAGACAGAAAACATAAGAGTAGAATCATAATAAGGCATCAATTTTAACATCTAAATTGTGTATTAATTTTTTGTACGCATTAAAGAAGCAATGAAAGCTCAACATTTCAAAATACTGTTAATTAAATATTAAAAATAGTTTAAAAACTTGGTTTAAATCCATTGTCACTAGAGAGATGATATGGGGAAAGAGTATTTGGAGTAGCTATTTTTATGAGCCCTTTACTTCATTGTTTTTAACCATATGAAGGTATTTGATAATATTTTATGCATGGCCTTTCACTTATTTTTCCTCCTTTATTGGGATACCAAAACCCAGTATGCATGTGGGACTGAGTTCATGTCTTTAGGGTGCTTTTTAATGCCACAGTCATTTTCTGAGCCTTTCTCCCTGGGACTTACAAGAATTGGACTCTTAAGATTAACTTAGTGCATATAGCAGCTAGCAACAGAGTTTGAATTCACAAGAACTTCAAGCCACTGAGTCAATTTCTGTGCCAATTGATAATTTTTTAGCATAAACAAAGACAAGGTTGATATTTAACTTCATTAGTAACGTTGGATTGGAGAATTGTCCAATTGCAGTAACAGAAAAAGAATTCTAATTAAAGAAGTATACTTAAAATCAAATTATTTGAAGATAGAAGAATGCCTAGTAAAAACAAACCAATGGAAATATTTCATCTGTTAAAGCAATCACATGAATATGCTTTATAAAAAGCTGGATGGAATAATGTTAGTTTAATGTCTTTTAAAAATATATATATTTCTCTTTCTCTTTTATTTTGGGGGGGTAGGAGGGGCCCAATCTGTGGGGCTCAGGGATTACTCCTAGATCTATATTCAGAAATCACTCCTGGTGGAGCTCAGGAGACCTTATGGGATGTCAGGGATCAAACATGGTTGGGGCATGCAAAGCAATCTATACTATAGTAGCTCTATCTCTTAAACTAGCTGGAATTGTCTCACAATTGCTAGTTGATTGCTAAATTCTGTACTCAAACTTCAGTTAGTGATTAATATCCTAGAAATGCTAATTATCAATAATAATTTCAATTTACTTTGGTTTAATATTATTTACTGATCTCAGTTCCTTTGTGAAGAAAATAAAACCACATTACTACCTATTATCCAAGATGTTCTTGATTTAGATGCAAATTGCTAAGTAAACCAGCAAATAGACACATGCTACACTCTGGTCAAAAGCCAAGGACAGGTCACTGTGATGACTTTTTTTTTTAAGTAAAACAGATTTTATTAAGGTTTTAGGAAAGGGAAGGAGGATGGAAAATGAGAGAGAGTACACATCTCAAGAGGGGAGATGCGGGCAACACACTTGCTCAGGCACCACATGTAATCAGGCATCACATGAGCTTGGCTGTCGGGAACGCCATCGGGGTGCCCGACAGTGCAGGGAAGCAAGTTCCCTTCTACCTCTGAAGCTCGTGAGGAATGGATGAAGACTCAGGAATCTGATGGTTTTAAAAGGTTTTACTTATCACAGGTTCAGGCATACAAATCCTCAATAAGAAAAACCCTGTGCTTAGGATTCCTGGCTAGAACCCCAGCCACGTGTAGGCCAAAATGGCAGCCACCACGTGTAAAGGCCCTGTAAAGAGGAGACAAAGACAAGACTCCCAAGAAGGGTGCAAGCTCACGAAGAGAGAGCCCAGAAAGGAGGCTGGAGAGAGAGGAAGCAGGCTAGTATTATACCCCTGCAACTCAGATCTCCCTCCCACTGTTATGGAAAGCAGGGAGAGTCAAATGCCCTCAGATAATTTCTCCCAGCACCTCACCTAGGCCTTTTATATGCTAATGTCTTGAGCCAAGATCTGCCTGGAAAGCCTTTCTAAGGTAGAGAAGGGGGGTTTCCGAGACGGCCTGTCTCTCTACCAAAGGCTAATACGAGTACCAGTTAAATATTTCTCCAAGCCTTCACAAGTCTCGTCTACTTCACAGTAGTTTTGTATTTTAGTTGCCTTTGAGTATATCAGGGAGCCATGCTTGTTTGCTTGGAGGCAAACAGCATTTCCCTCTGGTCTAATTATTTAGGGATCCTACGTGGCCAGGCAAATAAGCTGGTAAGATCTAGCTAGTCCCACGAAGATCGTGGTAGCATAGGAGAATATTTATACCAGCTAGTACAGCATACATGGTCAGATAAACTGCCACATTTAGACTACCCCCTTATCTACGAAGTGATTTGCAGGCGGCAATTCAGAGTATATGCAGAGGCTCTTAAAGGAGTCCTGCAACACTTTCGGCCATGTGGGCTCAAGCAGCACATGGGCTCAGGCAGCATGTGTGTCCAGGCAGCATGTGTGCCCACTGTAGATGACTTTTAATATTTGCCTCCTCTATCTGGATAGAGGAGTAAATTCAAAATAATAAATTTAATATCATCCATCCACCAATTAATCTATCCATCCATCTCTTCATCCATTCATAATTCTCACTGACAAGTTAGCTGAACCTCAGATTTAGGGAATGAAAACCTTACTTCCAGTAGTCAGTAGGCTTGTGTGCGCTATACATTTAGAGGGTAAGTAGTCTGTATTAAGGATAGAGGTTTGCTGAGTGTGCTTATGAAGGGAGAATAATGGATCCTATTAGATGAGTCAAATGATAGAAAGGCAATAGATCAACTGAAAAGGAAACCTGGGAAGTTCAGTGCCAGGAAGGAATACAGGGAGAATGTGTTACACTGCTATCCTTACCTGAAATGGCTTCAAGGAGCCAGGAAAGACAAGTGGAGAGAGCTGGGGAGAAATTATATTCCTTTAACAGGAACAGATGAATAGCATTCTCAAAAGGAATGATAAAGATACACTAATGTTTTTAAAATTAATAGCAATACATCAGTTCAATAGATCATATTACGTAATTAAACTGAGATAATCTTTGAAGAAGAGATTAGTCCTTGGCTAATCCATTGTTTAGACCTGTAGTAGGGTGTGGCACCACCCTCTACACTCTTCTACTATCTAAAAGCTGTTTAGGGTTCTTTGTTGACAGGACCCTTCCTGAAGTTAGGATTACTTGGTGTATATAAGGGGACTAAATTGAGGTATTGCACTCTTTTGGTTGGTCTCCTCTCTTGGTAGGACTGAAGTGGAGTTTTGGGCCCTACCCTTTCCTCCACCTCCATGCCAGTTGCCCCGGAAGAGAGAGATGCACCCACATCAGACTCACAGCTATCTGCAACCCGGAAGAGATCCAGACCCATCCACTTCAGACCTACAGCTGCGCTGCTCGGCCGGCCCCAAGTGGAAGCAACCCATGGAGCTGGCCTCCCGGTAAGGGCTAGGCCAGCCCCTGGCTGAGTCCAACATTGCTCCAAAGGTTTGCTCTCAGGTGCAGGGGAGAGACCACACTGGCCAGACTCAGAGTGGAGTTTTGGGCCCTGCCCTTTCCTCTGCCTCCATGCCAGTTGCCCGGGAGTGAGAGACCCACTCACGCCAGATTCAGAGCTCCCTTGGCGCCTGGCCGATATTCTTAGAGAATGCTGATTTTAGAATGACATCCTTCCCGAGATCTTTCACATTTATACATTGTATACAGTTATAGACAGGTTCTAACTGATACCAGTGAGCCTAGCAAGAAGCCAGGGCAAACCACAAATCATGCAGTCAGTCATTTTCAACATCCAGACTCCATGGTTCCTCTGAGCTCCTTCCAAGAGAAAACCTGATCTTTCCCCTTTAAGTTTCATCAATAAGTGCTCTAGATGAGAGCCTTCTACTGAGACTATACCACCTACACAACAGAGCCTGGCAACCTACCCGTGTTTTATTTACTAGTTATGCCAAAAGATAGTAACAATTATGGACCTCAGTTCCATGACCTGAAGAATGGTTTGGAGCTCTACCTGTCCCTGGAGCAAGAAGATACCCTTGGGTTACACTTGCTTGTGACAGGACTTATGGAGATGCTACTAGTACCCACTCAATCAATCGATGAACTATGGGAAGACAGTGACAGTGATGAAATATTACTAAATTTTTAATTAGAAATTTTTGGAGAAATAAATGAGGAAAAGTATATAATTTCTAAAGCATGCTTATAGAGGGTGAGGGAGGGGTGTTGGGCACTGGAAGACTCCTCTATAATGAGTTCTTAGGATATAACAAAACCAAGATGCTGTTCGAAGTGACTCTGTGACTAGCCCATGGCAGCTAAAATCAGTATTTATTACCATACAAAATTTTCAGACACTGATCACTTGACCACTTGATCACTTGAATCCCGTTACTCATCGATTTGCTCGAGTGGGCGCCAGTAACATTTCCATTGGATCCT
Organism: Cryptotis parvus; assembly: GCA_021461705.1. NCBI lineage: Eukaryota > Metazoa > Chordata > Mammalia > Eulipotyphla > Soricidae > Cryptotis > Cryptotis parvus. Next base: position 56,403 of record JAJIBD010007476.1, on the reverse strand, counting down.
ATCACTTGCCAATTTAGCCCAAAGGCATCTGGTTGATTCAGGAATATGAAGAGTCTCAAACCATTCCTTCAGGGTCTTGACAAGGAAATCTGAACATCTTGTAGGTGGGCGGCCACGTGATCTTTTGACATCCCGTGGGATCCAGTCAGTAAGGGCTCTAGTCCAGCGGTTGTCTCCAAATCGCATTACATGTCCAGCCCATCTGATTTTCGATGCCTTGGCAAACGAGACAGCATCCCTGATTCTGGAATAGCGACGGAGGTCAGAACTCCGGATTTCTTCTCTCACTTGAGTGAGGCGTGTTATTCCAAGCATAGCTCTTTCGGTTCCTCTCTAGGAGACCCGAATAGCCTTATCATCCTGCTTTCATAGGGCCCAGGTCTCTGAGGCGTATGTTAATGCAGGGAGACCAGTGGAGTCAAAGAGATGTGCCAGGAGCCGGAGGCTCTTTTGTCCTTTTTTAGCTAATTCTTCGATGCCTTTGAAGGCATTCCATGCTGCTCTCTTCCTCCTGTGCAGCTCAGGTTTTAGGTCATTCATCATGTTGATTTCTCGACCTAGGTACACATAACTGCTGCATTCAGAGATGCTTGTTCCATTGAGAGTGAATGGGGCCTCTGGAACTAGTTCATTTTTCATAAACATGGTTTTCTTTAGATTCAGCTGTAGACCTATCTTTCCTCATTCTCGGTCGAAGTCAGCCAGCATTTGTGTTGCTTGGCTAATGTTTGGTGTTATTAGAATGATGTCATCGGAGAAGCAGAGGTGGTGTAGTTGCCGACCATCTATCTTCACTCCCATTCTTTCCCATTCTAATTGTCTCATGATGTTCTTGAGGGTGGTGCTGAAGAGTTTTGGTGAAATAGTATCACCCTGTCGAACCCCTCTTTTGACATCAATGATCACGTCTTTGTAGAATGGAGAGATCCTGGTGGTGAATCCATAATATAGCTCACGAAGGATCTTGATGTATTGGGTTTGAATGCCCTGTTTGGCTAGGGCTTCGATGTCTGCTTCAGTCTCCACAAAATCAAAGGCTTTCTGTAAATCAATGAACGTGAGACAGAGCGGCATCTTGTACTCCCTACAAACCTCAATGAGCTTGGTTACTGTGTGGATATGGTCGATTGTGCTGAATCCTTTGCGGAAGTCTGCTTGCTTGCATGGTTGTCTTTCATCTAGTGTTCTGCTAATCCTGAACAGGATGACTCGTGTAAACAGCTTGTAGATGATGGAAAACAGGCAGATGGGGTGATAGTTGCCCATGTCGTGAATGTCTCCCTTCTTGAACAGTAGAACTGTCCTGCTGGTTTTCCATTGAGAGGACATCTTGCATTCGAACAGGTAGTGTGTGAAGAGCCGAGCTAGTGTATTGATGAGTACCGACGGCAGATTCTTCAGGTGTTCGGGTCTGACTTTTTTCTGAGCCTGGTGCTGTTCCCTTCTTTACCAACGAGATGGCATGTCCGATTTCAGAAGGGAGAATGTTGGGAATGACATATTCATCCTGCGGAATTTGGTATGTGGGCAGGTGGATGTGGCTATCAAAGAGATTTGAGTAGAAGTCATGGATAATCTTCTCCATTGCCTTTCTGGAAGATGTGATAGATCCATCAGGGCGTTGGAGGGCAGTCATCTTGGTCTTATAGTTGGTAAAGGACAGGCAGGCAGTGCAAATACTTTTCCCCGCTTCTGCTGCATCTTCCAGTATTTCTGCTCTTCTATCTTTGAGGTCTTCTTTTATCACTTCTCTGCACCGTTTAGCAAGCTTGGACGTTAGCATTTGGTCTCCTGAGGCTTGTGCCTAGCCACGTTGGCGAATGAGCTCAAGAGTTTCTGAAGACAAGCGTCCTTTGTGTCTTTCTCTCTCTCGGCATTCTTCGCACAATCATGGAGGTGCCGAACCAGTCGGTTGTATTCTTCATCGATGTTGTCAATGATGGTATCTTTCCATGTTGCTGCAATGGTGCCAAAGAGTTCCCAGTTGGTGGTCGTTCTGGGAGTTCTCTTTTTAAACTTTGCAGCCTTTTCTCCCCGTTGCGGGAAGTAGAATTTTGCATGAAGGAGATGGTGGTTCGATCCTGTTTGGAATTTGGGGGATGACAGCAACATCGTTCATACAAAACCGTTGATTGAAGATGATGTGGTCAATTTCATTGTGGAACTGTCCGCCAGGAGATTCTCATGTCCAACGTTTCGCTTCAGCCTTCTGGAACTGTGAGTTCCCATGAATGGTCTTGGTGGACATGATGAACTCAGATAGTCTCTCACCCTGTTCGTTCCATTCTAGGCCATGGGTCCCAATGTGGAGTTCTTCAGCCGATCTTCTTGGTCCTATCTTGGCATTAAAATCACCGACTATGATCTTGTAGAAGGTGTGATCTTTTTTATAGAACTCCTCCAATTCCATGTAGAATTTCTCAATTTCATCTTCTTTGTATGTGGATGTTGGTGCATAGACAATGAAGATAGAAATTGCTGGCAGTGGGCCACATCTCTTCAAGTATAATCGTCCTATCCGGTTTGTTAGGCAATCAAATGAATCAATGTTTACGGCCATGTTAGTGTTGACAAGGACACCAACACCACTGATGCCTCTTTCGTCGCATGTTCGTCACACTGAGGTCTGATAAAACTCTAGCTGAGCCAGAGAAAGCCAAACTTCCCTTCAGAGATCCTCCAGCAACAAAACATTGTGATAATGCCATGGAAGTGGACCACCAAAACATTGCAAACTCTTCCCTTGACTAAGCCAAAGCAACAGACTCATATCACATAGAAAGCCCCACATGTGGGCAGCTTGGGAGTAAAACCTATGAAACCAAGGTTGCAAAGGCAAACAGTGAGCCTTCCCATTCTGGGGAGTAGCCCACTCTCCACCTAACATGTAATTTCAGCCTCTGGAGAAGCCCACATTTTTTCTTGAACATGTTTCTTTATTTCTGTGTCTCTCTCTCATTCCTTAGAACCTCTAGATTTAAAAAAAAACTCTTTTATTATTCATCTCCTTCTGAAATTTTCTGTGAGGGCAAGATGCAGACCCAGAAAAGCCTACATAATGTCTAGGACTGACTTTACTTTCTTGCGAAGAACAATAACTCATTTCAGCCTGAGTCAACAGGTCCCCAAATAATGTGGTAGCCAGGATCATTTCCCACACTGTACAGATCAAGTGTGGTTCATGTGTAGCTTGAAGAGTATGGCGTGAGACTGGCGAGATTTGAGATATGTACCATGCAGGGCCTCATAACAGACTTTCATCAGTTTTAAATTTCCCCAAGTATTTCCTAGATGTCTGAGGCAGTTAGAGAGGGAAGAAGCAGACTTCCTTCTGGAGGCTTCCATCTCTTCCTTTTTCCAACTTCATTTAAGTCACCTGCAACAGTTTTGATATCCTATTTATAATGCTTTGTTACAAAGTTGCCTTTAATATTTTTAATTAAATATACAGTATACCCATGAATCATTATATCATATCCCATTCGATACATCCTTATAATACATTCGACACACAAATATTTTTTTACCTACCACGAAGAACTTAAGTGTAGGTATGCTGAACGTAATCACCAATGACTATAGTTTATTGTACTAGTAATTTTCTTTATTATTCAATTTTCTTTTTGGCAAACAGAGTAGGCCTGTAACAGCTTTGTTGAGGCAGGAAACAGTGTTGGACTACTAAGGATATCAAAGGGAAAATGTCAAGTTGCATCATGCAAAGAAAGTACCACAGTAGTTCCAGTATGTTTCAAGGGAGTGAAACAAGTAGGGGACGGCAGATGTGACAAGAATAATGACTTTCCTGCAGCCAGAAGACTCTACCAGAAACAGAAGTCAGGGGACATCATTAGCCAGGATACATGATGGTTTCTGGGGATTTGGAATGTCATGAGCACCAAAAAATTTAGTGAGTTTTGGGTCTACAGATTGCAATTTAGTCCAAAATCCCATTTCTGGAAATCCCTATTTTGAACTAAGTGAAGCTGACATACAGAATTAAATGGAGAAGCTGGTCCCCTAAAGAAGTGTGATTTTGTTATTTTCTTGTTATTGTTAGATTATAAGGTACATACTTACAGGGGCCAAAACATGAGACAGAAAATGTGGGTAACCAGAAATCAGATCACAGAAGGTCTTAGAGGTTGTGTTAAGGATTTCTGCAGAGCTAGAAAGGTACCAGAGTACAGAAGCAGGGTACTAATCACCTATATGTAATAAAGGGCATAACAAATCATTTGATATTTTCCCCCAAATACAGAATGAGTAACCTGATGTTGAAAGGCATTTGGTGGAATGTTCAGTTATCCTCAGTGTGGCAAGGCATCTACCAAGTGCTCTCCTCATATTCTGCCTTTAATTAACCCCAGGGAATATGGGAAGTGAGGCTCCATATGCTCTCCCCAAAACAAAGGCACTACTTCTGACTTTCCATACTGATGGCTGCTGGAAGGCAGCATCAGAAAACAAGGACCAAGAGACCTTACAGGGAAAATGACATCTCCACATACTTGAACTACAGCTTTGTTAGCAGATACCAGCAATGAATCAAAAGAGTGTATTCGTTCTGCTTCCTGCTCTCTGAAAACAACATCTGACAGAGGCAAGACAGGGCAGGAAGTGGGTGGTGGGAGAGAGAGAGAAGCTGCTACATTTTGCTGATAGAAATAGCTTCTGGGTAAGGTCTTACCCACAAATACAGAACGCCTGGTCCCTGAGACATGCAGAAGAAATGTGTTCTAATTCTTGCAGGGAAAAGATCTCAGCAACTTGATGTGAAAAAGGTCATGGCACCTGGAATAGGAAAAAGAAAAGTCTCTGCTCTTTGGTCTCCATTTCTCCTTTATTCCGGATGCTAACACAAAGTCAGGTTGAGATAAAATGCCTTGCTGAGATAATCACCCTGACAGTTCCAACTCCAAAACTGCCAAAGGCACAGCAACTAAATACAGGTGGAGTGCTAGTTCAGTACTTTGTTTTGAGCATTTCCTTACCCCAAACTCAGAAAATTGTTCAGTAGTTTCCCACTTTTCTCTTCCTACAGTGTCATCTAACTACCTGCCATTATTTCCCTCAAGGAGTCAAACATTTCAAAATACCAATAGCCAGAGTGTAGCACCATGCATTCCTTTTGTTGTGCTTCTGTTAATTGCTCTGTGCTTAGAAGCCCAATGACTCCTACATCCACTCTCAGGATGCATCTTGATATCCAATGCCTTAAGCAGTTCTCCTCAGAAACACATTGCTGAACGTGTTGAAGAAGGCAGGAATCTCTCAGGAAGGCAAGAGCAGGCACAGGAGCCCCGCACTACAAGCAACAGAACATCATGGTCTGATTCTTTTGCTCCACAACGAGCCTTCTGGAAGTTATCAGACTGCTTCAATTTGGACACTTTTGAGAATCTTTCTTCCTCTGCATCTGTTTGAGATGGAACATTGCTGGGAACCCATGTGACAAATAAAAATTTCCTGCTATTCTTCTAGATAAAAGGGGTCTGTGTTCTTGTTGGAGCACCAGGCCCACAACAGTCCTGGATCATCAGAGTGGTGACTTTTGAGTTCCTAATCAACTTTACAAATCCTAGCAACTATCATAGACCTAGGGATAATTACTTAAGATCAAAATGCTGAATGACAGAAGTGGATAACTGCCTTTTTCTTATTCACCATCACTTTTTCTTTAACAATAGAAACATGATTTTATTATTGTTTTGAAACATGATTTTGTTGATAGTTTCAACGTGCCCTGGTGCAAAACTACACTTTTGCAGATACACCTCAAGATAGGAGAAGCCAGATAAGACACTTGGGAGGGGGTTTATGTAGTTTCAAGGCCCTTTTCCATTCTGTCTTTCTTCTAGAATATAGATTTGCAGTCTGGACTACAGAAATATGCTGCATGCTGAAGGTATTAATGATCACAAGTTAATGGTTACAGAACAAAAGATAGATGCCTCAGACATAGACTATTGTAAAACCCAATTTCTATTGCAACTGTAGAGCCCAACGTGAGAGACAAAGACATCAACCATCTTGTTAACCCAGTCAGGCAACTGTTATCTGCTCCCAAATGCAGTTTCTCTTATTTGGTAAAATCTTCATGATTCTTCTGGTTCAGTAGAAGTAAAAAAACACAACATAAAAACAAATTCAATTGAGATTAAAAAAAAAAGAAAAAAATTTAAAATCTACAGTTTTCAAGGCATCATGGCTTTTCTGTAGGGAGGAAATTACTAGATGGGGACCATGAAATAACTGTGGAATCCAAGTTGACTAGAAAAGAGTGATTTATCATTAATAATGGGGGGGGGCAAACCCATCAATGTTCAGGGATACTCATGGCTCTTTATTCAGGAATTTCTGTATGGCATGTCAAGAATAGGATCTGGATTTGTTCTGTGTAAGGCAAATGCCGTATCAGATGTACTATCTTTCTATTCTCAAGGAACTGGATTTATTTTTATATCTATTATCATCATAATTCTTAACTTTTATTGTCAACATATAATATGCACGACTATCTTTTCTATTTTTGGCCAAGGAACATTGCAGATAAGCTTTCCAAGTGATTTGCTTCTTTCAAAATTTCTGTTTATGGTGCTTTCTGACATACATAATTTCTTTTATTTATTTTAAAGAAATTTGAGGCACTGTGATTTGCAGTATGGTCGTGTTTCATGCATATGATATTCTAACACCAACTTGAGTGAGATTTTTGTAAGAGAAAGATGTAAGAATCCAGCAGGTTTTATCTGTTTCTTTCAAACACTTTGCCCTTTATGGTGATTAAAAATGTGCATTATTTATGAGCGTCCAATTTTCCTCATCTATAGGAAAAATGACTGATCCTTAGAAAGTGCTTCTCATGTGAGACCTGGGAGACATCCGAATCTAAAGAATCACAAATGAAATGAGAGCGCATAACAAGTTCAAGTTTCATTCAAGTCAACATCAATGCAGCTTCTCCAAAAGGAGCAGGAAAAGAGACCAGCAGAGAGGATGATAATAAAAAGCACTTGGCTCTGCTTTCCTAATTACCCCTAATCCGCTAAAGAGCTAGAAACATCTTGTAATTGTTAATTAATTGAGTCCCCTACCAGTTAAGTCATGAATCCAAAAAAGTCCTCTCTGCAACAGTCTGAACTCTGACAAAACAAGGCTGACTGAAAATGATATCTAGATGGGCAGGCAGCGTGAGACACTGCAGAGAGCCAGCCAAGCCAGTGAGAGGGCTGTCTGGGCTGTAAAGACCAGAAGAGTAAAGAGCAGAGAACTTGTAGGGTTCATCATAAAATCAGCACCCTTCTTCTCCTCCTAATTTCTCGCTTCCACCTCAGTGATATGTTAGTCTCAGATTACACCCTAATTTCAGTATTCATTATAGCTTGGGACTCTTCTGAGTTTTCCCTGGGTCCTTTTCATTGATGTTAGTACATACACTTGCCAAAATTGGTAATATCTTATTTTTAAACTCCCAAAATTGTATCCTGCTAAATCATGGTGCAGAAAACTTTTGAATACACCACAGTGCTTTTGGCTGCAAATGAAATAAAAATTAATTCAATAGCTTAAATTCTAAAGGAAAGTGATGGTTTCTGGTTCAAATAACTGAGTAGTCAAAGCTTTAATCATTAAGATGAAGACTCAACTCCATTTTTGTACCATAATCTTGATGTTTTCATTAGTTTTCACTTTCTCTTTCTGATTCCACCATACTAACAACATGCTTCATCAGTTCTTGTTGACATCACTATTTATCATAGATTTCATAGGAGAACCTCAGGGACTGGAGACATATAAATACAGCAGGCAAAGCACTTGCCCTGCCTGCAGCTAACCGAGATTTCATCCCTGACACCTCATATGTTCCCCAGGAACCACCAGAAGTGATCCCTGAGTACAGAGCAAGGAGTAAGCCCTGGGTACTGCTGGTATAGCAGAAAGTAAGAAAAGGAAAGAAAGAAAGGAAGAAAGGAAAAAAAGAAAAGAAAGAAGGAAGGAAGGAAGGAAGGAAGGAAGGAAGGAAGGAAAGGAGAAGGAAGGAAAGGAAGGAAGGAAAGGAAAGGAAGGAAGGAAGGAAGGAAGGAATAGAAAGAAAGAAAGAAAGAAAGAAAGAAAGAAAGAAAGAAGGAAGGGAAGGAAGGAAGGAAGGAAGGAAGGAAGGAAGGAAGGAAGGAAGGAAGGAAGGAAGGAAGGAAGGAAGGAAGGAAGGAAGGAAGAAAGAAAGAAAGAAAGAAAGAAAGAAAAGAAAGAAAGAAAGAAAGAAAGAAAGAAAGAAAGAAAGAAAGAAAGAAAGAAAGAAAGAAAGAAAGAAAGAAAGAAAGAAAGAAAGAAAGAAAGAAAGAAAGAAAGAAAAGAAAGAAAGGAGGAACCTTTACTCTCTCAGATAACTTAAGCTTCAGTCTTAATAGACAGAATTAGGTTAATCACCCATTCTTGAAAAAAGTTTCTTCTGGCCAAGTAATGGCGCATTACTTGGAGTAATGCCAATTACTTGAGTCAGCCAAGGCTTGCAAAGCCACAAAGATTTTTTCCCCAACAATGGCTACTGAGAACATTTAAAACATTGACAATGTCTTCCTCATTTGGGACTGAGATAGAAATATTTTGATGATGTGTTGTCAAAGGGAAAGACTAAAAGAGGAATCACATGACCCATGAAGCTTCCACCTAGAAGATGACACATGAAACTTTCACGCAGACTTTATAGTCAAAAAATTGTCTAAGCCTATTGCTAGGGAGGAAATCCTTCTAATATATTTTGAATGTCACATAATCTACTACAAATGTGATTTCCTGATTGGCTTAAACTGGAATCTTTGTCGTTTAACTCAATACTAGGTGGACAGATGTATTTGAAGGTTTATATAAATAAAAACCTAATCCTCCAAGTGGAAATGAATTACTTTTTGGACAGCATAGTCTCCTGCAGTTATCAATAGATAAGGCAAATTGGATCCTCATTTTATAGTTGAAAAAAAAGCTGAAACTTAAGGGACTTCTGTCTCTTTAAGATGAATTAGGATTCACAAGTAGTATATAAGTAAATGTCCAACCTTTTCATTCATCTTAAATTTTTTTCCACATTAAAATTTTATGAAAGTTTAGTAAAATAGTTAAAAATAGTGTTTATATTTGTGTGATTGGCGTATACAGTTACTGCACACCTCCACCAAAGTGACCATGACCACCACTGTCCTCATGTAACTTCTAGTCCCATGTCATCCTCCCCCTGTTATTTATTCATAAGTTTTATAACCCAAGGTTACATAACCTAGGGTTATATGGTTTATCATTGTTCTATACTAACTATTCCTTTGTATGTCTCTTGATTCTAAAGGTGAGTGAGATTATCTGGTATTTGTTCTTCTCCCTCTCACTTATTTTCTTCACATGATACCCTCCAATTATACTAATATAGCAGAAAAATGCATTCTTGTATATTTTCCTACAGTTACATAGTATTCGGTGTATATATACAATATTATATATATGTATATTTAAAGATTATATATACACCTTAGCTTCTTTATCCGTTCATCCATTATTGGATATTTGGGTAATTTCTATAACCTGGTCATTGTACAAAGCATTTCAATGAAAATAAATGTTGAAGACTGAGTTGTTTGGTATCTCCTTACCTAACTTATTTGCTTGACTAACATGAGATGAGAATATATTAGGAATTCACCCTTCTTCCCAGAGAGTCACAGCTAGAAAATAATTCATAGGTTCTAAATTTGAACAGGCCCATAAGTTGGAGACAAAGTCAGAAAAGACACTTTTTATTCTTTTTTCTTTTAAAGATTATTGTTTATTCTGCAAACAATCATCTTTAAACAATGCAATTCAGAATGTACATTGCAAAATATCCAAAAAACAAGTCATTTGCTAAGAACATGCATCTTTGACCTCTCTCGTATGTGGAATTTAAAAAAGTGTAATAAAGGAGAAACAAATGGCCAAAGGTAACAGAGTTGGAGAGTAGGTCTACAAAATTGAACTTATCTGGGAAAAGGTATGGGAAGCAGAAGTGAGAGGGATATTGGTAGAGGTGGGCACCCTGGTGTTGGGCATGCTTTTACAATAACATATGTATGAAACTATCATTAATCATATTATAAATCATGGTATCTCAATAAAAATGGGAAAATAATAGTTTTGCATTCAGAAAATTGTATAGGCACTAACAAAGACTCTCATACCTGAGTATTAAATTACATGGGAAGATTTATTACTTCATGGGGGTGGGCAGAGCAGGTTCTGGCAACATACCATACAAGCAGTGCTTAGGTGGCCTACTGGCAAACCAAGACACTACTCTGCCAACCAGCCTGGATGGCTCAATGCTATGAAAAGGTGGTGCAGAGCAGCCTAGACCCAGCTGTGCTGGGACTCACCAAAGTCAGCTCAGCTGTGCTGGAGTCTATACTCAACAGCTGCTAATGAAGCGTGTTGTGCTGGAGAATCAAACCTGGTCATTATACATAAAGGTCATATGTTCCCAGACCCACAAACTATTTTCCCAACTCTTGGAACAATTTTTTATTGTTAAAGTAAAATTATATTTAAGTGGAAAATGCAATATTCATTCTTCTATATTTGGGGACTGCTGTAGGGTGGGTCTCTGAAACGCCCGGACTTGTGATCAGCTCTTCTGCTGGCTGGATCTCTGACAAGTGGGGAGTCGGATGTGGAAAATGGAGGCCCTCATGATCTGGGAGTTCCTATGGCTTCTTGTGAGGCTCTGCTGGGGTGGTGGGCCAGGGGTAGAACACGCCTTCCCTCCCAGTCACCTTGTGATCAGTGGGGCACAGGGAGAGCCGGTAGCAGCTCTGCTCCTTGTGTGTGAGTCTCTGGATCAGGCATACCTGGACTGGACTTGAAAAAAGACTGCTGTAGGGTGTGTCTCTGAGGAGCCAGGCTTGTGATCAGTTCTTCTGCTAGATGGATCTCTGATGAGTGGGGAGTCCAGATGTGGAAAATTGCATCCCTCATGGTCTCAGGGTTCCTCTGGCTTCTTGCAAGCCTCTGCTTGGGTGGCAGGCCAGGGCTAAAATCCAACAGCAGTCTTTCTCAAGCCCAGCCCAGGTATGCCTGATCCACGACTCACATACATGGGGCAGAGTTGCTACCAGCTCTCCCTGTGCCTAGCTGATCATGAGGTACCCAGGAGGGGAGGCGGGTTCCAGCCCTGGCTCGCCACCCCAGCAGAGAGACTCGCAAGAAGCCAGAGGAACCCCAGACCATGTGGGCCGCCATTTTCCACATCCAGACACCCCTCTCCTCAGAGCTCCACCCAGTAGAAGAGCTGATCACAAGCCTGGCTCATCAGAGACCCACCCTACAGCAGTCTTTTTCAAGCTCAGCCCAGGTATACCTGACCAGAGACTCACATATACAGGGGCAGAGCTGCTACCAGCTCTCCCTGTGCCCAGCTGATCACAAGGTGCCCAGGAGGGAAGACAGGTTCTCCCTGGCCTGCCACCCCAGCAGAGCCTCACAAGAATCCAGAGAAACCCCCAGACCATGAGGGCCGTCATTTTCCACATCCAGACTCCCCACTTGTCAGCACTCCACTTAGCAGAAGAGCTGATCTCAAGCCCGGTTCATCAAGAAATGCACAAGATTAGATGTGACTATAAGAGTATCCCACCCACATGGCAGAGCCTGGCAAGCAACCCGTGTCATATTTGATATGCCAAATACAGTAACAATTATAGACCTCATTCCCATGACCTGATGGAATGGGTTGTGGCTCTTTATATTCCTGGAGTGAGCAGATACCCTTGGGTTACACTAATATTTGACAGGACATATGGAGATGTTACTGGTTCCCGCTCAAGCAAATCAATGATCAACGGGAAGACAAGTGATACAAGTGAAGTGATATTTGGGGAATTTTAGAAATTTTCTTTCTTTTGATGTTTACATTCAATATTTCCACAGAGTATGCACTAAGTAAATAAACAATGAAATTTTATCTTTTAATGAGTCACTATCTAAAACTAAAGCCAAGAGACACTATGTGAAGAATTGCGATTACCATCTGCAAAACTTATGCACTCGAAGAATTGGTGCTAATTAGATGAGGGTGTCTCATATATGACAGAAGAGGTTAAATCTTAACTCAGGCAATATAAACCATGACATGCAGTTATATGACAATTCAAAATTAGTGGAGCCATGAAGATGAGAAATTGTGCTTAAGAATTTTCAGTGTGACCCAAGTATTGCCACTAGGAAAATAGGAAAGATTGTAATTTTGACTGCCCTCATCAGAGTGTGAGATGGAATTTTACACAGAGATATAACAAGTTATCCAAATGTTCTAGATTGGTACTTAAAAATATCAGCTTCTTTTCACTTTAATCTATACTGACCTAGCTACCTTTTGTTTGATGTTCTTTTCATTAAAAATCAGTGTTCCATGCCAGTGAAACAAGTTACTTTTCCTGGCTAGCCAAACTTCCAATGAATAAAAATTCTGGTATGTATGCCAGTTTGTTTACTTGTTTGTTTTGTGGGAAGAGTTGGGAGAATAATTTAATCAGTGTTGTTATATTTGCCAACATCATTTCAACCATGGTTTAGTCCATCTCATCCAATGGAGGATAGCCAATTGGCTTCTTTCTCTTTAGCAATATTTTCAATTTCTTGTCTACTTGAAATTTCCCAGTACATCAGATGTGTTGGTAATATTTTCAAAATACTGTGATTTCTCTACAGCTTGTTAAGTAGTAGGTGTTACCCATGCTCAGCAATTTATTTTATTTATTTTTCTTAGATTTAGTTTTTACTTCCATTTTGTAATTTTCTATTTATATATTACTATGGACATAAAGATAAATTAAGAAAAGGGGATTTATATTTTATATTATTATATTTAAGATACTAGTTCTTGATATTATAACATTTACATTCTCTTGAGTTTCATATTGTTTTATTTAACACAGTATTCTCAATTTATTTTATATATTCAATTTAACTTTATAGAAAGAGAAGTTAGAAGCCTTCAAAATCTAATCATGCACCAACCTACTGTTGTAATAGTACATCTCTGCTATTCTGACAGTTTCAGGATTCCAGTTGCATATCATAGTGTTCCAGTTCCAATTTTTATGTCTCAAATTCTTCCACACTCTAACTCAAGATCTTTCTCAACCACCAATTCTCATATTAAAAAAATAATTCTGAGCCTCAAATTCCTTAATACTTAAATTCTGGGTCTTATTAAAAAGAATATACACTCTATAAATATGGGCATTTTGTTTCCTTCATTTCAGTATTTCAACTACTAATTGAAAAATAAATGCCTTAGGTTAAAAAGTTGCATAAATTTGGTAAAATTGTCTATTCCTGGCTGTTCAGATTCAATGCTCATTTGTTAATAACTTTGAAACATATACCTAAGCAGAGCTAATGGCTCCAGCCCAAGTAACCTGTTTTAATTTTAAACAGTATTTTTCATACATACCTAATAATGAAGAGAGCAATTAAAAAGCATATTCACAAACCAAGGATAGACTGATGTCAGGATAGAAAATCAAGTTTGTAATATGAGTATTATATTAATCACTCTAAAGTCTTTGAATAAATTCAAGTTTAAGTCAAATTAATGGATAAGTTTTGTGAAGCATTCCAAGACATCACTTGGAGCATAGAATCAGCAAACAAGCCTTCTTGCTGAAGCATTGTACACCAGGGACATTAATATAATTTGCATCAATTTTTTTTATTTTTTAAATTTTATTATATCACTGTGAGATAGACAGTTGCTGTTGGAGGACATGTTTAGCTAATCTGGGAGTTTTGTTGTTTTGCTCACTCCCAGCTTAATCTTATTTAAGCCAAGGTTCATTCTAATGAGATCTCTCTTCTATGTAAACACTGCTAGAGGGTGTGGCAGTTACAGAAGTCACCTTGATTGAATAACTTCTGACTTATACATCTACTAAGACTTCTATGTTTTCTAGATTGGGCACAGCTCCTCTTTATACCCACTGCACCCAACGTGGGACAGTTAGAACTTACCAGGAGACTACCACCCTGGCTACGCTGAGACTAAAGGAAGACTATAGGAAGGATCATACTAGTTTGCTCTAAGCAGGCGAGTATGACCCTTTCAGTACATGAGAACAAGGTACTCAGAATCACACTGGTGCAGATAATAATAAGGACCTTGTGGGTACCATCTAGATTACACGAAGCTCATGAAGTTAAGATGTATTACTTTATATCAGCCCCTCTCTCTCCAGTGTTTTACATAAGAGATAATCTCGGGATTAGTCCTTGGTGTAACCTTTGTTTATACCTGCAATAGGGTGTGGCACTACACCTCTGTTTAGGGTTCTTTGTTGGCATGACAACCTCCCGATTGGATTACTTTGGTGTATATAAGGGGCTGACTTGAGGCCCCTTCACCTTTTGCCTTTTGGTTCCTCAGCCTTCAGCTTTTGGCTCCTGCGGCTTTTGGCTTTTGGCTTTGGCCTTTTGCTCTTTGGCCTTTTGCTCCTTCTGGGTAGGACTCAGCTCGGGTGACATCCTCTCTCTTTGGTGGGAGACTTAGGCTCTTTTGTATGGTCTAAGTTCGGACCAGAGCTAGAGTTTGTTCATTATATTGGATTGCTGTGGAAGAGCTTTTTGTACTATTAAAAGCCATTTTTTGGAACTGCACCGGACTCGTGAGTTTTCATCTTTCTCCCGGCGTCCTCGGAGGTAGAAGACAACCTCTGTCCTGACACTGTCGGGGACCCCAGTGGAGTTCCCCGACAAGTTGCAAAGCTGTTCACAATTTGATTTCAGTCATACAGTGTTCTAGCACCCATTGCTTCACAAGTTCATATTTCCCACCACCAATGTCCCCTGTTCCTCCCCCACCTGCCTCATGGCAGGCACCTCTCTCTGTCTCTGTCTCTGTTTCTGTCTCTGTCTGTCTGTCTGTCTCTCTTCTTTTGCACAATGTGGTTTGTATGACATACATTGAGGGGTTATCATATATATATATATATATAACGATATATATGTGTGTATATATATATGTATATATATATATATATATATATATATATATATATATATTTACCTACTTCCAACACTCAGCAGCCCTAGTCTAGCATTACAATTTCCAACTATTGTTTGCAAATTGGTCCCTTCTCTATCTTACTTAACCTCTGTCCCCCAAGCACTTGTGGTAGATTACAACCTGCTGTCGTCCTGCCCCTGTTCTTCCTGGCTTCAGGTAACAGTCTCATAATACTTTTTATGTCCCCAAAATGAATTTTTTCATCAACTTGTTTTTTTAATATTTTAAAATATATACAATTTCAAGATGTTCATGTTTGTGTTTCGGTCATACAGCATTCCAGCACCCATCCTCCACCTATGCCCATTTCCCACCACCAATGTCCCCACTTTCCTCTCCCTTACCCCAGCCTGCCTCCATGGCAGGTTCTTTATCTCCTTTCTCTCTTTCTCTCTCTCCCTCTCTCTCCCTCTCTCTCCTTCTCACTTCCCTTTCTTACACATTGTGGATTATAATACATAAATTTGGAGTTTATCATGTGTATCTCTTTGCCTATATTCAATGTTAGGTTCTCAAATGGTATCATTTTCAACAATTATCAGCACAATGTTCCCTTCTCTGTCTTACCTAGCCTCTGACTCCCACACATTTGTGGTATACCATGTTTTGAGATATCACATAGATGCTTCGTTCTTGCGCTCTATGGAGATCAGGCTGTGCCCAACTGTGGAGTCTGGACCAAAGGATGACTGTGTTTGTGCTGCTTGAGGTTTTTTGACTTCTGGGAGCCTGGTGGAAGATATGCCAAGGAGCAAAAGCGTGCCCCCACCCCAAGACACCCATCTGTCTAGCACAGGGCGGGTAGACAGAGAACTTTTAATATTTATTTACATAAGCACCAGATCCTAAGTATTTGCTCTTTGATAACTGAGCTTGCTGAATCTTTTTTTTCTAAAAAAGTTTTAAAATGAAACAGATATAAGTACTCAGATTGTGTTAGGTGCCAGAATATGCTTAGCAAGACTGATTTCTTTTAAAGAAAACTGGAAGGAATAGAAGTTCAAGCTTATGTCTCCATATACATCTGCAATATTCATCTTCAGAGGAAATTCTGGCCCAGCACTCATCCTGATATATCTTTGATATATGCTCATTTTCTACATTGCAAATTTATTTTTGAACTATACTCTGTAATTCAATAGGATTAATAGGATCTTATATTTTTAAAATACCTGAACAATATGAGCTGGGTCAGGAACAGGAAATGTAAAATCAAGAAAGGCCATCAAAAAGGAGCATGCTAGGCCAAAGTCTGGGCGTAGGGTGCTCCTTATCATGAGAATATGGTATCTTAGTGACAGGTTCATCTGTTCAGTCTGGAGCAGAATTCAAACAGGGTAGAACAAGCCTGTGAAGGAAGGGGTAATTGGGCTTAAGGACATTTTGGAACTCACAATTAAGCTCTGAATATTACAGAATAGCAATAAACTCAGAAAAATCAAAGAACAAATACAGTCTTGAGGACTTGAAGATTATAATCAGAATGAATAATAAATGTCCATAATATCATTTTCCTTCCCACAGATCAGCTAAAGTACATTACCTTCCCCCCCCCAATCTCCACCCCATACACATTGCTGGGATATGATTTCCTCTTACTATGAAGGAATGGAACTGGAGCAGGAATTATTGGCGGTGGACACAATATCAAGAAGGTCTTGAATTCTGGGGAAGTCAGAATAATAACTCCCATATATAGCAGACTGTCCATATGCCAGACTTTTGATAATATGCATTACTGTTAATCATTGACATTACAATCACTATTTGAAATATTTACTGAGCACTTAAGTGCCAAGCATTGCTTTATGTGTCTTAATTGATTTCTGTATTGGTACTTACAAGGTTGTAAGTAATGCTAAATCATTTTATCCCTCCTTAAATAAATTGAGATGAAGAGTTGATTCCATTTCTTTACCCTACCAAAGCCATATAGTGATAGAAAGTGGTAAATTTGGACTGTCACCCACACTCTCTAATTTCAGAGTTCAAATCCCTGTCTCTTGATCTCATTTGATTCCTATGAGTAATTTCTCACAAGTGCAATTTATAGTAGATGGATTAGACTTACGGAGGCGCTGTGATTTGTCAAGGACATACAGAACCTCATTTCACTGGTTCAGAAACATCTTTCCTTGGTCACTCGTCATATAAATGTCAGAAACAGATGAAAACATGTATCCCCATCTTGAATGCTGAGGAGCATCCTCAGCAAGTCTTCTGGCTTCTTTCTTATCTACTGATATAATACACTTCACCCATTTACGTGGTTCATCACTTCCCTTTCAAAGTCACCACTCACAATATTGCAATACAAGTTTTTAATATAATTCTTCCCTTTTTCTTCCTCATCTATTACTGAACTTACAGTAAAAGCACTCCTTCCCTGAGACATACTCCCAGAAACTTTATGATGTCAGTCCAAGAAGTTTCTGGAAGTCACTAATAACAAATAAACCTCTAATTTACTGTTATTAATCAAATTCCTCCCAATTTCCTCACTTCATTGCCTTCTCACATGACCACATCCACTAGGAGTCAATTTCTTTTCTTGGTCATGGTCTTTGGCACCTACTATTCTTAGAGTTGCTTGATCTATGGCATAATAAGTGATTTATAGCATTATAGCATTCAAAGAATGAAAGAACAAAGAATTGGGCAGTAATCAGAAATAATGGAATAAGTAAGGTTCATCTTGGACCTGATGTGCTAGTGAAGGCAAGAAGGAAAAGGATTATAAAGACACAGGATCAAGAGTTACCATTGTCTTCAAGGTAATTAATATTATACTAGGTACCCAAAGAAGCCTAGTATATTAGTATATAATGTACCAAACAAGGAATCAGTCCTCTTCAAGGCTTGACATACTACAGTGGAAAGAGTATTAGTACATATTATAAGTGCCTTTTAAGTGTAAGGGCACAGATATGTATTTATTTCATTAATACACCAAAAAATATTTGAGTACACAATTTATGCACATCGTTCTTTAAAAATATGGTCCAAAAAAGCTATCCACTGAGCTCTCCTACTTGTAGGAAGTAGATGACTTGTTCTTTGACTTGTTGCTGGTGACTTGTTCTTTGCCTATCATCTCGACATTTTATTTTTGTTGACATACACAAATGAAAGCATGTATTATTATTTTCACCAAAGGGAGTTAGTATAACCTATATTCTATACCCACAGAAAACCAAAAGTTAGGGAAGTAATTTCTTCTTCTTTGTCTTCTTTATCTTCTTCCTCTTCTTCCCCCTCCTTATTCCTCTTCTTCTTTCTCCTCCTCCTCCTCCTCTCCCTCCTCTTTTCCTCCTCCTCCTCCTCCTCCTTCTTCTTCTTCCTCTTCTACTTCCTTTTCTTCTTCTTCCTCCTCCTCCTTCTCCTATTCCTCCTCCTTCTTCCTTTCCTCCACCTCCTACTTCCTCCTCCTCCCTCTTCTTTATTCCTCCTCCTCCTGCTCCCTTGGTACAGGGTAGGAACTAAAGCCTTTACTGTCATAATGGATACCTAACCTTAGTTTGAAATGGGTAGGGAGATAAGGGACTTAAGAGTTAGGGATAAATTGGACTTATTCCTTTTCATGAAAGGATTGTGTCAATAGAAATCTTGCATTCTAAACCCAATGACTTTAAGAATGAAGACCACCCGAGTAATTTCCAGGACTAGGTGGTGGCAAGACAGTTTAGCCTCAGCTTTCTGGTGACTCTAGCAGGTGTGAATCAAAACCTTGATGTACTTTCATTTTCATTTCCCCAATAATTAGAAATTAACATTATCTTATGTGATCGATTCATTTATTGTTTTCCTTTATGTAAAAAAAATATTTTTGTTCACATGAAAAGCTTTTCACAGATTGTTAAAGATATTAGATTGTCATCTTTGATAAGACTATTTTCTGGCTACCTTTTTTCCATTTTTGACTTCAATTTACAGATAATTAAATATTTGCCTATGTGATTTTATCAGTGCTTTTACTTATGTAGTTGTGTCTATTACTTCAAAGCAATAGAATGAAAGTTACAATCCCTATGGGTCTTATCATTTTTTTTTGCTGTTTTTAAAACTATGAGTTGACACTTTAATATGGTGGTTCTCAAAGAGAGATTTTTTTATACAGAAAGAAAATTATGAAGCGTTTATAATTGTTTTTTTTTTTTAGGTGGGATTGTGGGATGTCCTTATACTCTTTTTTTTTTTTTTTTTTTTTTTTTTACTGTTATAAATCGTTGGTTTTTTTTTTTTGTTGAGATTTGAGAATTACACACAGCCTACTGCCCGTTTGTTTTGTCCGAATGTTCTCCAATGCCTGTGGCAGATCTAATTAAAAACAATGGCTCTAGAAGGATACGGCATATGGGTGTCAGGGAGCTGCTGGGGTCCCAAACAATACCAGAAAAACGAGTTCCCTTCTACCTCCAAAGCCAGCAGGGAATGGATGGAAACTCAGGAATCCAGGGCAGTTTTAAAAGGCTTTACTCTCACAGGTTCTGGTATGCAATCCAGCAATAGGAAAACCCCGGACTTTGGGTTCATGCTTGGAAGCAAGCAGCATTTCTCTCTGGTCTAATTAATCAGAGATCCAAAGGGGCCATGTAAATATACTGGTAAAATCTAGCTAGTCCCATGATGATTGTGGCAGGGAGAAAATATTTATACCGGCTAACATAGAATACTCTCAGAGACTCTCAGACATGGGGCAGAGCTGCTACTTGCTCTCCCTGTGCCCAGCCACTCATGAGGCGCCCAGTAGGCATGGTGGCTTCTAGCCCTGGCTTGCCACCCCAGCAGAGCCTCACAACAAGCCAGGCGACGCCCCCACTCCATGGGGGCCACCGTTTTCCACATCCAGACTTCTTTCTCATCACAACTCCACCCAGCAGACCAGACTATCACAGCCCAGATCATTGACACCCACCCTGCAGCAGTTTTTTTTTTTCATCCGGCCAAGGTATGCTGAACCAGAGACTCTCAGTCATGGGGCAGAGCTGCCACTTGCTCTCCCTGTGCCCAGCCACTCATGAGGCTCCCGGGAGGCATGGCAGGTTCTAGCCCTGACCTGCCACCCCAGCAGAGCATCACAACAAGCCAGATGACCCCCTACTCCATGGAGGCCTCCATTTTCCACATCCGGACTTCCCTTTCATCACAACTTCACCCAGCAGACCAGACTATCACAGTCCGGCTCGCGCAGCCACTAGCGACCATGGTTCATCAATAAATGCTTTATTTAGAGGTGACTACAAGAGTATGCCACCCGCACGGCAAGCCTGGCAAGCTGCTCGTGTCATATTTGATATGCCAAGTACCAGTAACATTTATATTTTGTCATTTCCTGACCTAATATAATGGTTTGAGGCTCTTTATGTTCCTGGAGCAAGCAGATGCCTTTGGGTTCTACTAGCATGAGACAGGACATATGGAGATATTACTGGTGCCCGCTCTAGCAAATAGATGATGACGGGAAGATAGTGATAATGATAACATAGAATACATGGTAAGATATGCTGCCACATATGAAACTGTCCTTTTCCTATCTACAAAGTGGCCGGAGAAAACTCCAGGCAAGATGTAGAGGCTCTGGGCAACAGCATACTGCAACAATTGGGAATATTGTTTTTAATCACATGCATTTTGAACCACCCTCTTATTTTTGTTTTGCAGTTTGGAAATCACTTCTTTAAGCTATGTGATATTTAGTGTATGTATTTTTGTTATGAGGATCCAGATTAAAATTGGAAATAATTAAGCCGAAATAGAAGCTTTTCTTTGTGGGGAGAAAACTGGGGAGCGTTTACAGCAGTGATGAGAAATCTCCTTCCTGGATTCAGTATACAGAAGAATCAATTAGGTAACTCTGGATCTTGGTAGGAGAAATGAGCCAACAGACATAAAAAGGCACAATGAGGGGTCCTGAGATTTATAATGAAGGTTCCTCACTGCCACCCTTTGCAGGACTTTCAGCTCAGAGGGAGCAGGATCTCTGCCTGGTTTGTAACAGAATTTCCCCTCTCCCTGTGGCTCAATTCATCGTCCCTGAGACAAAATGATTGACCTGACTCTGGTGAGAACTACCCCTTCATCGGAAAATGGAAAGCAACATATATTCATCCTGCACACTGCTCACACAGAAACAGTTATCTCCCACCCTCCCAAATTAAAATGGATATCACTGTGAGATACCAGTCAGGTGGGGGACAGGGAACTCTAGCAACAGACCTCAGAATGAAGAAAAGCTTTGAAGAGACAAAACATGACCAAAAAAGGAGTTGAAAACTAAGAAATCTGCTTTTTTTTAAACATTTTTATTATAACACCATGAGATAGACATTTACAAAGCTGTTCATGATTAGGTTTCAGACACACAATGTTGCAGCACCCATCACTCTACTAGTGTATGTTTACCACCACCAATATCCCCAGATTCCTTCCTCTACCCCAGCCTGCCTCTATAACAGGCATTTTTCCTCTTCTCTCTCTCCCTCTTCTCTCTTTCTCTCTCTTCTCTTATACTTTGGAACTTGTCATACATACATTCAAGGGTTATCATGTATTTTCCTTTGCCTACATTCAATGTTCAGTTCTAGTCTGGCATTACCATTTCCAACAATTAGTAGAACACTGGTATATATTTATATCTCATAGATGAATGCAGTCATTTTATATCTGTCCTTGTCCTTCTGACTGATTTCACTAAGCATGATAATCTCCATGTCCATCCATCTGTAGGCAAATTTCATAACTTCATTTTTCCTGACACCTGCATAGTATTCCATTGTGTAAATGTACCATAGTCTCTTTATTCAGTCTCCTGTTCTTAGGCACTCAGGTTGTTTCCAGATTCTGGGTATGTAAATAGTGCTGTGATGAATATTGAAGTGCAGATGGTGTTTCTGCTGTGTGTTTTTGGGTCTCCAGGATATAGTCCCAAGAGTGGTATTGTTAGGTCAAATGGGAACTCTATATCTAGTTTTTGGAGGAATGTCCATATTGTATTCCAAAAAAGGCTGGACCAGTCAACATTCTACCAACAATGGATGAGTCCCTTTCTCTTCACATTTGAGGCAGCACTGATTGTTCGTGATCTTTTTGGCTGTGTGTCAGTGTCTGTTGTCTGTGGTGTGAGATGATACCTCATTGTTGTTTTGATTTTCATCTCCCTGATGATTAAAGATGAAGAGCACTTTTCATATGCCTTTTGGTCATTCAAATTTCTTCTTTGATGAAATTTGTGTTCATTTCTTTTTTGCATTTTAAATGGGGTTGGATGTTTTCCCTTGAAAAATTAAGCTATCACTATTTTCAGATGATATTATACCTAGAGAACCTTAAGCTCTCTACCAAAAAAGCTCCTAGAAACAATAGATTCCTATAGTAGAGTAACAGGGTACAAAATCAATACCCAAAAGTTAATGGCTTTCCTATATACAAATAATGAAAGAGAAGAAAGGGGTACTAAGAAAATGACTCCATTCACAATTGTGCCACAGAAAATTAAATACGTAGGGAATTAGATTAAATAAGAATGTAAAGGACCTGTACAAAGAAAACAACAACATGCTGCTTCAAGAAATAAATGAAGACATAAATAAATGAAAGACAAGAAGTAAAAGAAAAGACATGAAGAAATGGAGGCACATTCCCTGCTCATGGATTGTGAGGACTAAAATTGTCAAAATGATAACACTCCCTAGAGCTTTATACAGATTCGATGTGATCCTTATAAGAATACTCATGACATTCTTCAAAGAAATTGGTTTTATTTTTTTCTCAGGGTGGCACATGCACTTACTCTGCAGTGCCAGAAGTGTTCAAGGCTTACTTCTGGCTCTGTTCAGCTATCACTTCTCAGAAGATTCATAGCTAGACCATCTTTAATGAGAGGGTCAAAGAAGAAAACGTGTTGTATGGTACTGTTCAATTTGAAAAAAAGTAGATAGAAAGGCCATTGATTCGCAAACATGAGCTGAGTTTAGATGAAGGAGCAAGATGATTACATTACAACAAGATCATTAAAACTAGAAACATATTTGAAAAAGAAGAAAACACATAGGTAATGCCAAGAGCATCTATTTCATTGCATTATTATATCTAAAAGGTTATATCACATAAAGTTACGGAATCTGTGAAACGAAATATAAATTTCTCCATGAATCATTTCTGGTGATGCTCAAAAGGACCATATGGGATGCTGGGTATCGAACTCGGGGTTGGCTGGATGCAAGACAAGTGTCCTACCCACTGTATTATCTCTCTAGTCCTTTTCCCATTCTTAGTAAAAGATCAAGCCTGCCTGCTGCTCACTGGGAGGAATCTGACCTTTAAGTCACCTAATATTTATATTTAAACCAACTTAGATTCTAAGGGATGAAAAAATGCTTTTCTGGTAAAGTCCAAACTAAAGCCACATGGTAAATATAGACACAACCTCTTCTCCATCAGAAGTTGTGTCTACTAAACCACTTCCACTCTGTGTTCTTGACAGGGTCTGTCATACCCCCAGTCTGAGACTCGGACAAGTTTGGGTGGTTTTGTAGATGCATTGCTCCTGGAGTACAGTGCTGAGTGAGAATTTGTGTACCATGAATATGATTCAACAGCTTTCCAAAAAGTCGAGGCTAAGAATGAAGGCCAGGAGAAAAGCAAGCCTGGAATTCCCAGGAGCAGCATTACAAGATATAAAAGGAGAATTTGGGGAACAGCAGGCTGAAATTTCATGCTGGTAAATAGCAAGATCCATTGTGAGCACAAATGAACAATCACGATCCGCTCCCTCCAATATTTGCTGCCGCGGACCAATAATATCTCAATATGTCCGGTCACATGCTGGAGAGGCGGGCGGTACAGGAACAAAGAGAAACCAAAAAAATAATAATTATTATCAATACAACACGAGAGCGCGGTGGAGGCCTCCAAACACCAAAAAACCCTGAACCGCGGCGCGCGGTCGGGGGGGGGGGGGGTTGAGAGGGAAGCAAGGGAAAATGGCGGCGCCGGGGGAGGGGGGGGGGCGCTCGGTTGGTGGGGTGGTTCTGCCGGGGGGGGGGGGGGGAACCCCCCCTCCCCTCCATGAACGGCTGGGCAGGGAGAGCAAGGAACCGCTCGCCCCTGTCTGGAGAGTCTTGGACCCAAATGAACAATACTGTGAGTAAATTAAGAGTCCTCTCTTCTTGGTTGCAGAGGTTTATTCTTAGGCCACAACAGACTTAGACCATAGTCATGATTCAGGCTGCAGTTGAGAGCAGCCAAACGCCATTGTCCAAGGCTGGACCTTGATTTACTCTTGCCAACACAGGGTCTCTTGTGGCTACAAGCACCATGCCAGAGGGACCATCTTGCTCTCAGCACAGGCCTGTACATTCCAAGTTACTCCACTTCTCTGGACCATCTCTGGAGAACGGAGACTGTTGGAGCACTGAGCCTGGTATGATGTTTTGCAAACGCAAGAAAACCAGTTACTCCACTTCTCTGGACCATCTCAGGAGAACAGAGACTGTTGGAGCACTGAGTCTGCTGCTCCGACTTTGCAAAGCCTGCTTTGCAAACATAAGAGAGCCAGGGGCCGTTGAGAGGCATGAATTTTTAACTGGTCATTGATACAGATGGCAGGAAGAGGAAACGTGGCTTCTCACTCAGAAGCAGTTCCATCTTACACACAGAAGCTCTGCCTGCCAGATACTAGCTCCAGCCCCCTCACAGCATTCTCTTTTTATCCTCTTATGCAAACTTTTAAATAAACCCAGTATAATTCGTCTATTATTACTGTAGCAAAGCCCTACTCGAATTGTAGCTAAGGCCTGTCCCCTACTGGAAGGAGTATGGAATGCATCTTATTACTAATTCTTAAATATTTTTTTTATTATACCACCATGAGACATACAATTACAAAGGTGTTCATAATTGGTTCTTGGTAATACAGTATTCCAGCACCCATCCCTCCATCAGTGAAGATATTTGGAGTTTATCACTTAAGTCTCTTTGTGTATATTCAATGGTGAGTTTTAGTTTGCCATTACCATTTCCCACACTTAGTAAAACACTGAGTATCTATTTATATCCTATTAATGAATGCAGTCATTCTATACCTGTCCTTTTCCTTCTGACTAATTTCACTCAGCATGATAGTCTCCATGTCCATCCATTTGCAGGTAAAATTTCATAATTTCGTCTTTTCTGACAGCTGCATAGTATTCCATAGTGTAGATGTACCACAGTTTCTTTAGCCAGTCCTCTGTTCTAGGTTATTTAGGTTGTTTCCAGATTCTAGATATTGTGAATAGCGCAGAGATGAATAAAGAAGTACAGATAGTGTTTTGGGCTATGTGTTTTTCTGTCTCTTGGGTATATTCCCAGGAGTGCTATTGCTGGATCAAATGGGAGCTCAATATCTAGTTTTCGGAGGAATGCCCATA
Organism: Cryptotis parvus; assembly: GCA_021461705.1. Lineage (NCBI taxonomy): Eukaryota > Metazoa > Chordata > Mammalia > Eulipotyphla > Soricidae > Cryptotis > Cryptotis parvus. The sequence goes on along the minus strand of JAJIBD010007476.1, from coordinate 30,909 downwards.
TTGTTTTCCAAAAGGGCTGGACCAGTCGGCACTCCCACCAACAATGGATGAGAGTCCCATTTTCCCCACATCCACGCCAGCACCGGTTGTTCATGCTGTTTTGGATGTGTGCCAGCCTCTGTGGTGTGACATGGTACCTCATTGTTGTTTTGATTTGCATCTCCCCTGATGATTAAAGATGAAGAGTACTTTTCATATGCCTTTTGGCCATTTGAATTTCTTCTTTTTTGGAAGCTTCTATTCATTTCTTCTCCCCATTTTTTTGATGGGGTTGGCTGTTTTTTTTCCCTTGTGAAGTGTTACCAGTGCCTGATGTATCCTGGATATTAACCCCTTGTCAGATGGGTATTGGGTGAATATCCTTTCCCACTCTGTGGATTGTCTTTGTATCTTGGTCACCATTTCTTTTGAGGTTCAGAAGCTTTTCAATTTTATATAATCCCATTTGTTTATCTTTGCTTCCATTTGCTTGGTCAGTGGTGTGTCGTCTTTAAAGATACTTTTCGTTTCGATGTCTTAGAGCATTTCTCCTATGTTTTCTTACAATGTACCTTATAGATTCATGTCTGACGTTGAGATCTATAATCCACTTTGATCTGACTTTTTGTGCATGGTGTTAGAAGGAGGTCTAAGTTCATTTTTTTACACGTAGCTGCCCAGTTTTCCCAGCACTATTTGTTGAAGAGGCTTTCTTTGCTCCACTTAATATTTTTTGCTCCTTTATCGAAGATTAAGTGATTGTATATTTGAGAATGTGTTTCAGGATACTCAGTCCTATTCCATAGGTCTACGGGTCTGTCTCTATACCAATACCACACTGTCTTAATTACAACTGCTCTGTAGTAGAGCTTGAGGTTGGGGAAAGTGATACCTCCCATCTTCTTTTTTCCCAAGGATTGCTTTAGCTATTCATGGGGGTTTATTATTCCATACAAATTTCAGGAGTGTTTGTTCAATTTCTTTGAAGAACGTCAAGGGTATCTTTATAGGGACCTCATTGAATCTGTACAAAGCTTTAGGGAGTATTACCATTTTGATAATATTAATCCTTCCAATCCATGAGCAGGGAATGTGTCTCCATTTCCTCAGGTCCTCTTTTATTTCCTGAAGTAACGTTTTGTAGTTTTCTTTGTAGAGATCCTTTACATTCTTTTTCAAACTGATTCCTAGGTATTTGATTTTCTGCGGTGCAATGTGAATGGGATAGTTTCTTTAATGTCCCTTTCTTCTCTTTCGCTGTTTGCATATAGGAAGGCCATTGACTTTTGGGTATTGATTTTGTACCCTGCCACTCTACTATAGGAATGTATTATTTCTAGGAGCCTCTTGGTAGAGAGTTTTGGGTTTTCCAGGTATAATATCATGTCATCTGCAAATAGTGACAACTTGGCTTCTTCCCTTCCTATCCTGATGCCCTTAATGTCTTTTTCTTCCCTGATTGCTATGGCAAGTACTTCCAGTACTATATTGAATAGCAGTGGTGAGAGTGGGCAGCATGTCTTGTCCCTGAACTTAAGGGAAAGGCTTTCAGTTTTTCCCCATTGAGAATGATGCTTGCTGTGGGCTTGTAGTAGATGGCATGGATTATCTTGAGGAAGGTTCCTTCAATCCCCATTTTACAGAGAGCTTTTATCATGAACGGGTGTTGAATCTTGTCAAATGCCTTCTCTGCATCTATTGATATGATCATATATGGCTTTTATTTTTCTTTTTGTTGATATGATGTATTATGTTGATTGACTTGCAGATGTTGAACCATCCTTGCTTTCCCAGGATGAATCCCACTTGGTCATGGTGTATAATCTTTTGATGACTCTTTGGATTCTATTTGCTAGTATTTTGTTGAAGATTTTAGCATCTGTGTTCATCAGGGAGATTGGTCTGTAGTTATCCTTTTTTGTGACATCTCTGTCTGCTTTGGGTATCAGGGTGATATGTGCCTCGTAAAAGCTATTTGGGAGTGTTTCTGTTTCTTCAATTTGCCAGAAGAGCTAGAAAAAAATTGAGAGTAGGTCCTTTGTTTTTGAACTTTATTAAGTTTCCAGGGATCGTGTGACCACTACTGTCATCTTAGAATCTCAAGTTAAAATATTTAAACATTCATCTTACCTGTATCTTCAACACTCATTCCAGGAATACCAAACTTTCACTTAATGAAAGCAGAGTTAAATTATAGCACAGAAATTGCTTCCCACAGAAACTATTTGACAATATGGGGGGTTTTTTGTTTGTTTATTTGTTTGGGTCTTTTTATGGTCAATAGTTCATTATCTGCAAATAAAGAGAGAAAAGGGAGGACTTCTGGAAGCATAATTTTTTATTAAATTAAACATTTTATTATATCACCATGAGATATACAATTACAACGTTGTTCATGTTTGGAGGTTTCGGTCACATAAAGTTCCAGCACCCGCCCTCCACCAGTGCCCATTTCCCACCACCAATGTCCCCAATTCCCTCCCCCTCCCATGGCCTGCCTAAATGGCAGGTTATTTATCTCTTTTCTCTCTCCCTCTCTCTCTCTTCCTTCTCTTACACATTGTGGGTTGCACTACATACACTTAGAAGCCATCATGTGCATTTTTTGCCTGTATTTAATGCTCAGTTCTATGTTGGTATCAGCCCTTTCGACATTTATTCACACATGGAAGCATAATTTTTAATTGGGTTGTCACGAAATGAAATCTAGAGCAGATTAGAAACAGTCCCCAGCCCTCCCGTGTCCCCAGAGCACTTACTTAGTCAACGTAATACTAGAGATTCAAAATGGCGTTTTCCAGGTGAAAACCCTGGAAAGTTTTACTGAGCTCTCAAGCGGTACTGTGAATGAGGGAGACAACATGATGTCTGATAGAGTGAAGGAGCTTAAGAAATCTGTCTACAGCATTTCAGAGAAACAGTAAGCAAAGCTGCTCCCACTTAAATGCAAGCAAAATGAAAAGAAACAGTAGAAAAAGCATGTAAATCTACAAAAACAAAAAAGACATCATGTAGCAATCAAAAACAAAACAAAACAAAAACTCCAGGAAGAAAAAAACACCCAAAGAAGAGATGCTAATTTTTTTTTCTGAATGCTTCATTATACAGAATAATTGATTAATAATATGAATTCAAGTACTCAGCTACAAGATAGATGACATTGGTCAACTGTGACAACATGGATGGAACAAGAGGGAGCTGGGTGCAGAGAAACAAGCCCAAAAGAGAAAGACAAATATTGAATAATTTTACTGATATGAGGTATATTTATTTATATATGTCCTATTTATTGATATGTGGTATATCAATAAATATATCATATTTATTGATATCATATGATAGCTATAAATATGATATATAATATCAATAAATATATATCAATATTACTGGTTTGGCATATTGAATACACATCGGACAGCTTGCCAGGCTCAGCAAAACTATGTTCATGAAAAATGAACTAGTTCCAGAGGCCCCATTCACTCTCAATGGAACAAACATCTCTGAATGCAGCAGTTATGTGTACCTAGATCGAGAAGTCAACATGATGAAAGACCTAAAACCTGAGCTGTGCAGGAGGAAGAGAACAGCATGGAATGCCTTCAAAAATATAGAAGAAATAGCTAAAAAAAAAAGAACCTCTGGCTCCGGGCACATCTCTTCGACTCCACCATTCTCCCTGCATTAACATAGGCCTCAGAGACCTGGGCCCTAGGAAAGCAGGATGAAAATGCTATTCGGGTCTCCCAAAGAGGAATCGAAAGAGCTATGCTTGGAATATCACGCCTCACTCAAGTGAAAGAAGGAATCCGAGCTCTGACCTCCGTCACAGTTCCAGAGTCAGGGACTCTGTCTCGTTTGCCCAGGCATCGAAAATCAAATGGGCTGGACATGTAATGTGATTTGGAGATGACTGCTGTACTAGAGCCGTTACTGACTGGAATCCCACAGGATGTCAAAAGATCACGTGGTCGCCCATCTACAAGATGGTTAGATGTCTTCATCAAGACCTGAACGAACGGTTTGAGGCTCTTTGTATTCCTGAAGCAACCAGATGCCATTGGGCTACACTGGCACGTGATAGGGTCAAATGGAAATATTACTGGTGCCCGCTCAAGCAAATCGACAAATAACGGGATGTCAAGTGATCAAGTGATCAAGTGATATATCAGTATACTAATAAATATAATATATCATATCAATAAATATGATATATATTTACCTATATGCAGTATATCAGTAAAGTAAGGGAACAGATAAAATCCAGCTGAAACTAACCCTGGGACTTAGACCGCAGGTCTGAAGTTTGCCAGAATGAGTGGGCATGGGTTCAAAGGGGCCCAGCTGGTGGAGGAAGTGCCATTGACTCTTTGTAGTGGAAATTATTTGGCAACACACTTTTTGAAGAGGCATGAGAAAGCAGCCCTGAAGTATACAATGGTATAAATGACGGTACTTCAATGAAAAAAAGTTACTTTTAAAAGGCAAGAATTCAATAAAATAAAACTCCAAAGATAAATAATGAAATAGTTGATTACGAATCAAGATCCAGACTTCCCTCTCATGACAACTCCACCCAGCAGACCAGACTATCACAGCCCAGATCATCAACACCAACCCTATAGCAGTTTTTTTTTCAATCCGGCCCAGGTATGCTAAACCAGAGACTCTCAGACATGGGGCAGAGCTGCTACTTGTTCTCCCTGTGCACAGCTGCTCATGAGGCGCCTGGGAGGCATAGTGGGTTCTAGCCCTGGCCTGCCACCCCAGCAGAGCCTCACAACAAGCCAGACGAAACCCCCCAGGACTCCATGGGGGCCACCGTTTTCCACATCCGGACTTCTTTCTCGTCACAACTCCACCCAGCAGACCAGTCTATCACAGCCCAGATCATCGACACCCACCCTGCAGCATTTTTTTTTTAATCCGGCCCAGGTATGCTGAACCAGAGACTCTCAGACATGGGGCAGAGCTGCTATTTGCTCTCCCCTGTGCCCAGCCGCTCATGAGGTGTCCAGGAGGCATGGCGGGTTCTAGCCCTGGTCTGCCACCCCAGCAGAGCCTCACAACAAGCCAGATGACCCTCTCTACTTCATGGGGGCCGCAATTTTCTACATCCAGACTTCCCTCTCTTCACAACTCCACCCAGCAGACCTGACTATCACAGCCGGCTCGCGCGGCCACTAGCAGCTGCGTGGTTCATCAATAAATGCTTTACTTAGAGGTGACTACAAAAGTATGCCACCCGCACGGCAAGCATGGCAAGCTGCTCGTGTCGTATTTGATATGCCAAATTTCCATGACCTAATATAATGGTTTGAGGCTCTTTATGTTCCTGGAGCAAGCGGATGCCTTTGGGTTCTACTAGCATGAGACAGGACATATGGAGATATTACTGGTGCCCACTCTAGCAAATAGATGATGAATGGGAAGATAGTGATAGTGATAGTGATGAATCAAGAAGAAATCATAGAGCTCAAAATTTATTAAAAAACAAAATGATGTTATTGCAGATCTAAATGATGATAAAAAAACAAAAAAGAGAAAAATGGGACTGAAAATTGCAGAGGAAGATTATTAGGGATAGTCATAAAAAGTTCAGAATGAGAAATAAAAACACAACATATTAAATATATTAATATTTATAGGAAAAATTCAATATGAGAACAATAATATCTTAGGGTAGGGTATAAAGAAAAACAAAAAATAATTTAAGGATATATCCTAGAAAATGTTTGTCCCAAAGGAAGAACTGAATTACACTGAAATGAAGTTAATTTAGGTCAAGAAAAACTGAATTGGAATAATCTAGTTAAAAGATATTTAAGAAAAATCTTATAGTGGGTCCGAGATATAGTACCAGGTTAAGTATATGTCATGCATATGGACCTGCATGGTTAATATGTGGTGTCCTGGTTTAATATGTGGTGCCCTGAGCACTGCCAGGAGTATCTCTGGAGGACCCCAAGTATTACGGGGTGCTCCAGGTAGTCCCAGGCACTCCAGAGCCCGAATAGCCTCACTCTGAAGTTCCAGCTTGGAGAGTGTAGAATCACTGGGAGTAACTCTCAGGTCACCAGAGCCCCACTTGGGATTGTTTCCTCCCTCAGAAAGGAAATAAAGAACCATTACAAATAACAGAAGGTTCAAGTCAAGCCAGCAAGTGAGAAGAAAATGAGAGAACGTGTCCTCTCCTCCGAGGGTACTCAGGTGCTCAGAGACTGGGGACCAAGGAAACTTGCTCATCCCTGACTGAAACAGAGCCCCCAAGAATACTGAAATGTCAAAGTGGTATCTAGTATGGAGAATAAAGACGTTACCTGGTGAGAATTGTCTTAAAACCAAAATAAACTAGACTGAACTACCATCTCAGATACACAGAGAAATGAATGGTAACAAGGAACTCAAGTGCGGAAAGAACACAATTCTGTATGTTGAAATCATTCCCCTCCATGTGAGAGTCAAGAAAGTGGGGATGTGGGAGCTAATCAGGGCAGGCAGAATTTCAGGAAAGGGATTAGAAGATCCTTATTAAGATAGTCCAGAGCAATAGTCCCTCTGCCACTTAAGGAGGTAGCAGAAAGGGGACGCTGGGAGTGGGCCTTAACTAGACATAGGTCTGCCAATGCTTTGCTCTCAGACTAAGGTGAGGAATAAGCTTATTGTCATGTCACTCAGGTGACTAAGATAAATGGGCTAAGTTAAAAACTGGGTTAATTTAATTTCAAAGTTGAAGATAGCAGAAAATAATAAGCATGTCCTAAAAAAAAAATTAAACTACTATGAGCAAAATGTGGAGAAGTGATGTGAAAGGGAAAATAAGCACAATGATTCTCTTATCCTGTCACTTGCTTTTGTAAATAAAGTTTTATTGACTCACCACCACACTCATTCACTAGGTGTTGTCCGTAACTGTTTTCTGGCCATCAGGGCAGAGCATAGTCTTTTCTGATCTTTTGACACACAGAAGCTAAAATCTATCTGGACTGTCTTCCCGTTCATCATCGATTTGCTCGTGCGGGCCCCAGTAACATCTCCATATGTCCTGTCTCATGCTAGTAGAGCCCAAGGCATCTGCTTGCTCCAGGCACGTAAAGAGCCTCAATCCATTCCGGAATGAGGTCTATAATTGTTACTGGTATTTGGCATATATATCAAATACAACACGGGTAGCTTGCCAGGCTCTGCCGTGCAGGTAGCATACTCTTCTAGGCATCTCTAAGTACAGAGTATTGATGAACATACTCTTGTAGGCATCTCTAAGTCCAGCATTTATTGATTAACCATGCGGCCGCTATGCGGCGAACGAGCAGGGAGCTGATAGGCTGGTCTGCTGGGTGGAGGTCTGAAGAGAGAGAAGTCCGGATGTGGAAAATGGAGGCCCTCATGGAGTGAGGGGTCGTCTGGCTTGTTGCGAGGCTCTGCGGGGTGGTGAGCCAGGGCTAGAACCCACCATCCCTCCCGGGTGCCTCGTGAGCGGCTGGTCACAGGGAGAGCAAGTAGCAGCTCTGCCCCATGTCTACGAGTCTCTGGACCAGCATACCTGAGCCGGATTTAAGAAAGACTGCTGCAGGGTGGAACTCGATGAGCCGGGCGCTGATAGGCTGGTCTGCTGGGTGGAGGTCTGACGAGAGAGAAGTCCAGATGTGGAAAATGGAGGCCCTCATGGAGTGGGGGGGTCGTCTGGCTTGTTGCGAGGCTCTGCTGGGGTGGTGGGCCAGGGCTAGTAACCACCATCCCTCCCGGCGCCTCGTGAGCGGCTGGTCACAGGGAGAGCCAGTAGCAGCTCTGCCCATGTCTGCGAGTCTCAGAAAATATTTTCTGGACATCTCCAGAAAATATTTGCTAAATAGTTTAATAATGCTGAAACAAATATTCAGATATAGAGATCACTAGATCACTAGACGTCCCATTGTTCATCGATTTCCTCGAGTGGGTGCCAGTAACATTTCCATTTGACCCTATCACGTGCCAGTGTAGCCCAATGGCATCTGCTTGCATCAGGAATACGAAGAGCCTCAAACCATTTGTTCTGGGTCTTGACGAAGAAGTATGGAGATCATTTAAATATATTTATACATATAAACCAGAAATATGTGTCTTAAAATGAGCAAAAATTTATTATTTCTTGGTAAATTATTTAACTGTAGAGGGCTTTTTATTGAGGACATTTTAATTTAATTTGTAGAAGTATATATGTTCAGGGACACTTGATGATCATTGAATGATATTCTTTATTGATTCTGAATGTTAAGACATGGAGCAATTTGCTGTTTTGTGTGTGCTTGTGCATTGCCTTACATTTTTTCTTTTTTTTGCAAAGGAGTATGTGTATGTTGTTCAACTAATAAAGAGATTTATAATGAGATATTATTAAAATAAAAGAACCAGTTTTGTTCCATATCTAAGCCAGAGTAATTGAGCTTGAATCTGTTGGTTGAGAACTTCACCATGCTCTCCCCTCTTCACATGCGATCTGAGGGATACGTGATTAGGGGATTTTGAGCATTCCTTACTCATGAGCTGACCTGACTCCAGAGAAAGATCAAAAGAAACTTTGAACAGCAGAGGGCGCGCTACTCCAAGGTTACTGGACAAGGTCGGTTCCCGCTCTCTTGTTACCCAGAAACTGGAAGGCTAAGATTTAAGTTTCTCCACCTCCCTTTCCTGCCTTATTCCTGCCCCATCCTCCACACTAAAAGCAGAGCACGCACTCTCCCACCAACTGTTCCCATGTATTTCCTTGCACGGAGACAGATATTTCCTTGCACTAAGCTCTGAACTCCTAAGGGCCGGCTTATGTCTCTAATATACCACATCAGGTCCTGGTGCCTAAACAGGTTCTTTTTTTTTTTGTATTCAACTATAACATAGGAATCTTTCCCCCCCACTCTGGGCCTTTGTACTTACTGTTTAGTCTGCATTCTGTTCCCTCCAAGTTCTTCCTCATCATCAAAATCTTTCTCTGACACAAGGAAATGGCTCAGTGGCTAACGCACCTGCCTTCCCAGGGTGAGGCTGCCGGCTCAGCTCAGCTCGCTGAGGACCCATGCCCTCGGCTCTGCTGCATATGCCTGGCAGCTGCCCTTGTCTGAGATGCCTCTGCAACAAGCAATTTTTAGGTGTGTTGTATTGAAATGTGTGAGCACAACAATTAAACAATGTGCAGACACCAATGTGCTCAGGTGTATTGATCCCCACAACACACATACACACACACACACAAGACACACTTATGTGAGTGCTGCAACCAGAGTGTGCAATGATTGGAAAGTACCAAGACTAAGTTTTCCAGCATAAGTGCAGAAACTTGATATTTCACCTCTGGCAAGCACCACAGCCAATCTTGGGAGGTTCATGCCAAGTGTGTGTGTGTGTGTGTGTGTGTGTGTGTGTGTGTGTGTGTGTGTGTATGTGAGAGAGAGAGAGAAAAAAAGAGAGAGAGCTCTCATCATAGCAGTCACATAAATAGTGGAAAGGGGAGAGTGAGTGGGGCTTTCTTAGTGTTTAAAGCAGGGCAATCACTAAGTGGTTTAAAGCTACTTCACAGAGAGGTCCTTCCTAGCTACCCTATACAATATATCATCCACTCTATTTCCTACCACAGTATTGCATACTTGGTCTTCCTTTCGCCTGTCACAGTCTATATTTGTTTTATTTGTAGTGCTGTCGTAAATGTTTTTGTCTCACATTAGGCCTGCTTTTCACAAGAACAGGAAACCCACCTATCTTTAGCAACTGCTTGACACTTAGGGCGTACCTAGTAAATAGTTGTTGAAATAATGAATGACTGAATTTGCAAATTGTCTGTACTGGCTGCTCCCTCCAAGATATAAAACAAAGAAAAAAGTGTGAAAGACATTATTATGGGATGGATTTTGCTCCGTTCCCTGTCAATTCACATTGGCAGTTGTTATATTTGGAAATAGGTCTGAGGAAGGGGGGAAGTAATTGCATAAAAGTGAGACCATTGGCATAGAACAATTCTGACTCCCTTGTCAGGAGGACTTTTGGACATGCAGAGACCACAAGAAGGCACGTGCTACAGAGGGCACGCCAGACGTGGGCTGGGGCTGGACTCCACAGACACTGAAACCATGATCCCTGGATTTTAGACACCCAGCCTCCAGCCCTGTGAGGCTGTACTTTTGTGTACTTTCTGTGTACTTTTCAGTGTTCTTTCTGAAGACAGAAAGTAACTGGCTTCCTTTCTTGTTATGCCATCTGAGGGGTTTCTCCCTGGCAGCTCTGCACACTTGTATAAACTGGGTTGAAGTAAATGAGGCACATTAAGGCACAGCTGAGTTCTGTGCTTGTGGGGCACCATGCATATCATGTGTGAATATGGTCATAAAAGAGGGGGAGTGGGCAATGTGTCGCCTCTGCCCATGGGCATGCTCCATGATCCCATTCAACTTTAACTATAAAGGTAAATTCTAAGTGAAGTTATTGAGGACTTCAAGATGGCATACTGAGCCTAGAGACCTGAGTGTTGGCAGCGAGGGAAGGAGAGAGTCAGCCTGCAAACACACAGATCCCAAGCCCTTGAAGCCAGCCCTAACACTGTTCCTCAAGAGAGAAAATAATGAAAGTAGCTTCACACTAACTGTAAGAACCTTCTCAAACAATAATCACCCTGTGGATTTCTTGAACCTTCCTATAAAGTAGTGTAAAAACAAGACTCTGTCTGATTGAGAGCAGAGAAGAGTTTACAATCACCTACTGCGCATTTCTATGACTGCCGTATAGGATCTCAGGGCCAGGGTCTTGAACTTTCAGCAAGGTAGAGAACCTATAAAACATGAAATCAGCTTTCTAAGGAGATCATGTCTCTTTGTAGGTGGAATTCAGAGATAGAATGGGAATATTTGGGGGAGGCCACCTTCTTTCTAAGATGAAAAGCACCTGGGCTGTGAGTTGTGGGGACAGAGTCGAGCAGAGCCCTCTGGAGGGCAACAAGTGGAAGCGGCAGGACCCGGGAGCTGGAAGTGGGGGACCTGGGTCAGGTGACCAACTCTGATGGGAGGGAGTGACCACTGTCGTCAATTTGCTTTCAAACAGTCTGTCTTCTGCAAAACAAGAGTTGGATTTGATGTCCCCAAGGGCCCACAGTGATCTAAAAATAACTAGAACCAGTCAAACCTTGTGTAACAGAGAAGGCAGGAAAAGAGTGACCAAGTCACATGGAAAAATTTGAGGGTAAATAATGAACAGGGGACACTTTCAGTAAACATGGCAGGCTGGTCCCGACTGGCTTTTTGCAGGTTTTGAGAGGTCTGGCCCCTGCCTGGGACGACTGCCCACTTGAGGAGAAGAAAGCGCCTAAGTGTTTGCTTACCTGGGCACCAACTTTCCTTTCTATCTCTAGTTTAACTAGTCCAACTTGGGCTGATTCGTGACCCTGAGCCAGAGCTAGCGCCAGAAGGACTCGTGTTCTCTCTAATGCTTCTCAGTTGTTTGTTTCTGGGCCTCCCAGGCAGTGCTGGGCGCCTGCAGGACCACAGCAGGTGGTGCTCAGAAAACCATGAGGTTCTGGGGATTGAATCCTGGGTCTGTGTTTGCCAGGCGCGTGCCCCAGCTCTTTGACTGTCTCCTCATCCCTCTAAGATGATTTTATCCCTGTTCTTCATTGCCAACACATTCATTCCAGCCTTCACACCTTCCTAAGAACATGACGGGAAATTGAAAGAAGAGACAATAGACTGTAGGGTTTGGGAGCAGCTCAGATCTGGTTTAGAGGCTTACAAGTGGGGTGACCTTCACTGAATCCTCTTGCCTGACACTATTCTTCTTATGCCTTCTTTAGTTTCCCTTCTCAGATGACAAACCTGCTTTTTACTTGAGGATAAGTCTCTTTAAAAAAGAAAAAGAAAAAAATTCTTATTTATTTATCTATTTTTGGTGGGGTCCACACCCAGAGATGCTCAGAAATTACTCCTGTGAGTGCTCAGGGGACCATCTGGGATGCCAGCTCTTAAACCTGGGTTGACCATGTTTAAGGCAGACACCCTACCCACTGACTGTTGCCTCCAGGGCCCCCCAAAGCAAGACATTAAAACATGAAATGAAAAAATTTGATTAAATTTTTGTGATTTGCAATGACATTATTGATGGCTACCCATGGGTAACATCACCCCTCTCTCAATGACACTCACAGATCCCAATGTCCCTCCCTTTCAACACCCCCTCCAGGCAAATGCACACAAACATAATTGTGTCAATCAGTTCTCCCAGCTGTCCAGTTGTCACTAGCCTACCGGAGGATACTCCCTTTCCTCTGCATCCTACTGGCCAGGTGGGACTGAGCCTCCTTCAGCTTCATGGGCTGCTCCCTTCTCTCTGCCACCATGATGTGTCAGGCCAAGAAGGGGCCCATGAGCACCAAGAATACCTGAGATGTGTAATAGGTCTCTGGGGAGAAGCATTTGTTCTCCACCTGCTTTGAGAATCAGCTCATGAATGTCTGAAGAGAAGCAGAATGAGCAAAAACATAGAGACTGTGTCTCAGTGACGTTTACCGAGCCTCCAGATCAAATTTCTTAGAGCCAAATTACTGCTGAATCCAGGAAAATACATTCCTTTACTCATCGAAACTGTAAAGTTTTGGTCACTAGAAAGAATAAGAAGTCTCTTGGCTACACTTACTTCTGGTCCTCCCAATGCACTACTGCGAAATGATGCTTGTGTGACTAGGTCAGCATCACGGTTACACTTTTTTTCAAGAGCGGCTATCAGCCAGGGCAATAGGACAGCAGGTAAGGCATTTGCCTTGCACACAGCTGATCCAAGTTCCATCTTCAGTGCCCCATATGGTCCCCCCAAGCTCACCAGGAGTGGTTCCTGACTGCAGAGCTAGGAGTAATCCATGAGCATTGCTGGGTATGCCTGCCCCCCAAATAAAGAGTAGCCATAATTTCAGGGTGATAGCAAGTGTAAAAGTTTCAACAAGCTGAAAACTGGTGTCGTTTGTATTCAGACTTCCCACCACAGTGCTCCTTTTAGAGGGAGCTGACTTATTTCCCACTGTTTTTTTTCCTCGATTTTAAAAATATTTATTATTTTTTAAGGAAGCGTGATTCCTTTAAAAAATCATTAAAAGATTACCCATGGTTGAGTTTCTTGCATGCAGTGTTTAGACACCCATCCCTTCACCAGTGTCAACAGCAGGCTGTTTCTTGCTTCTTAGGTCTCTTTCTGAGTGACTGGCCCTACTCTGCTCTGCAGTGGCCACGCCAACCCTTAGGCAGGACCAATGAGGGACAAGGACCACACAGGCACGCCTAAGCTGACTCAGTTGGCATTGACTTTTCTGCACCCCAGAAGGTGCAAGCTATCTGTGCAGCACGTTACAGTTTAACAAGGACTGGCATTTGGCTGAGCAATCAATAAACATTTCGTAAATGATTGAATGAATCAATAGCCATCCCACCCACTCCACTCCTTCAAAATAGCCCCATGAGGCAGGCTGCAAAGGGATCACCCTTCTTTGCAACAAAGAAAGCAAAGGGCCATGGAAATGAAAACTGATTTCCCTGTGAGGTCCTATAACCATAGCAGGTTAAACTGCACCCCAGGTAGGGACCCCCTAGCTAGGGCACAGTGAGAGGACACCACCACGGGGTGCAGTGACGGATGGATGGCGGTGCCTCCTCCACAGCCTTGCAAAGCCAGGGAGCCGGTAGGCAGAAGTTCAGGCTGTGAACCAGCGGGAATTGAGCAAAAGGAAACAGAAAAGGGTCTTCCGGTGCCAAGACTCCAGGGAACTCTGTTTGTTGACTTTTCGCTTCATATCGATGACTTCCAACTAGGCTTTGAAGTTGACTTTGTGATAGGAGGCTCCCTTGGGTGGTGGGTGGGGAGTTCATGACCTCGCTGCTGTGATTCCCTAGGCAACAGCAGCTGCAGGAAGATCCTTGAACGATGTAGAGAGTGGTGAGAGCATTTCAGAGAAAGAGCAATGTGGGGGTCCCGTAGCACAAATTCTAGATAAGAATGGGTCCTGGGACTTACAGCCTTTGCCTTCAGGAAGGCTCTGCAGGTGTGGAGTCCTCAACACAAGGCACCTACAACAGGAAGAAAGGATCGGTCCAAGGGGTCAGCATCTGACCTCCCAGCATCCTCTCTTGATGTAGGGGGTTTTGGAAAATGCAGCTCTGAAAACTGACCCAGATATTCATATACTCCCCCATCCCTGCTCGTACTGCAGTCTGAACTCCTCAGGGGGCTCCAGGCAATGCCAAATCTCTTTCTCCACCGCTATCAATTTTCTTGAATCTGGGCTTTTGTGACTGTGGTTCCTTCTTAGCTTACTCCTGTTTCTGGGTTCAAGTGCCCAAATTTCTTTTACCAAGATTCCCAGTGGCTGCTCCTTATTAGGGCCAGTGTTCCATCTATATGATCCCACAACACAGTGAAGCTGCCCATAGGACCACAGGCAGCTCCCTTAGAGGTGGGGGTGGACAACTTCAGCTCAAGCTCCTGCATAAGCAGAGACCCAGGATTATGAGGTGTCCACTGGAATTGAACAAGCAATGGGGGTTAAAAGGTCAAGAGTTCTTAAGCCTCTCTCTCATCAGGCTAGGAAGGAAAAGGGATGTGAGCAAAGAGCTTTTCTCCTCAAGGACAGATGTCCAGATATAAATGGCCCTTCGTGTAGGTGTTGTCAGTGTATGATTGTACAGCCTTGATAATTGTAATAATTGTGTAGCTAGAATTGTTTCCACTGAAAAGATAAATTTGAAGAATAAAAGAATAATGAGGAAAGAGGATGGATGCTGGGCCTTTTTCACCTTTCAGTGTGTAAAGTGTCTTGAGAGGCAGAGAAGACTGGGATTTTAGGGAGGGAGTCTAGTAACGCTCTGAAAGCTGCCTCTCTAAGAGTAATTTCCACTAATCCAGGAGATCCTCCCAATCCACCCCAGTCCTATCAACTTCCACATGGCTTTCCGGGGACTGCTGGAAGGCTGCTTCCCAGGGTCCTGAAGAAATCAGCAGGACATCAAGACCGTGTGGGACACCATCTTACCCTCAAGAAGTTGGCTGTCTCATCAGAATGAAGGCAGGGGTACTTAGTCACTGATGGTCAAGGGGTGTAGGGACTGTTGGATATAACATGGCAAAATAGAAAACTAGAGAAATTTCCAGTTTTTATGTTTTCCATAGTGAACTGCATGCCAGCAAATTAAACCCATCTTTCCGTTAAAAAAAAATAAAAGTAGAGAATCATAACACACCAAAGAGAAGATCCCCTCAACTGAGTGAGTGGGCCACACAAAGGGGTTAGAAGACCCTTCAGTTGAGTGAATGGGCCACACAGAGGTGCTAGAGGTCCCCTCAAATGAGTGAGAGGACCACACAAAGGTGCTAGAGGTCCCCTAAGATGAGTGAATGGGCCACATAGAAGTGGTAGAGTTTCCCCTCAGATGAGAGGGCGGGCCACACTAAGGTGCTAGAGTTAGCCTCAGATGAGCGAGTGGGCCACACTGAGGAGCTAGAGCCCACATCAAATGAGTACGAGTGGGCCACATCGAGGTGCTAGAGCCCCTCTCAAATGAGTGAGTGGGCCACATGGAGGAGCTAGAGGTCCCCTCGAGTGAGTGAGTGGGCCACATGGAGGAGCTAGAGGTCCCCCTCGAATGAGTGAGTGGGCCACATCGAGGTGCTGGCATCAGATCGGCCCCATGCAAACAAGGATGCTTCTCTGTTCCAGCTGGCAGCGGTAATGCAAGAAAGGCCACTGTTGTGGATCTTATGATATTTTTTCCCCAAAGAAGTCAGAAGTGCACGTGGTGTGTATGTTTAGCTTTCCCAGCTTGTTTGTAGTGTTGTTTACCTACTTGATCAGGCCAAGAAAGTCACTTGTAGGAGGTCCAGAGATGCCAGAGTTTGACCTTTGCACCAAGAAACCTGGTATCCCATGGGGCTCTTTGTCTAAACCAGCATGTGCCAAAGCTCCAAGCACAGAATTCACCCAGAAACACCGATCCACACACGAGTGACTGAGCAAGAACAGAGTTGTCTGACTTAGTGACTGCTTCATTAATACGTGGTGGTGATGGTGTTGAGGGTCACTGACCAAAAAGCTAGCTGCTGAGTAGGAGAAAAATGAAACTATATAATGAGTTGTGACGGCAGTTCAAGATTTTAGCCACTAGATGGTGAAATGCATTCTCTCCAGATATAAGGGTCATTTGGAAGATTTCTGATTCGGAGCATTTACCTTAGACCCACACAGTTCTTTACAGACCAGCATCTTGTAATATTATGAGCACTTATATAACCAAGTATCTTTGTCTGAACATCTCAGAAAGATCAAAAAACATTTTCACATGGTCTTTATTGCTCCTGCTCCTTTCCACCCCTTTGCAGCTCTGGATACAGGCAGCCACGTGAAGCATATGGTTCTCATGGTCTGCCTGGCGTCGAGCTTAGAAATAGAGGATGAAGGCTGAAGAGGTATTACAGCTGGCAGGGTGTTTGCCTGGCATGTGACAGACGTGGGTCAATGCTCGGTATCCTATGTAATTCTCTGAGGTGGCCAGGATCTGCTCCTGGGCTGCTTGTGTGGCCCAAAACCAAACAAAAAAGGAAATAGAGGGGGGACGCTAGTCAGGGTGAATGTGTGTGTTGGGGAGGGGGGGCAGGAGCGCATGGGGCTTTCAAAAAATCTCACAGACCTGTTGGATACATAGGCCTTTAACCCTGCACAAGTCAAGGAACCGGATGGTGTGGAGAGATATTTGAAGGCCCATAGGATAGAGAGCACTACCCCTCTTGGCTGATAAAAAGTCTTCTCAGGAGAAAATCTCATGGGCCAGAATAACCTTGAAGAATAAGAATTTACTCAGGTATAAGCACTAGCTCATTCATCACTACCCACTGTTGATCCCAATGTGAGACTCCGCCGTGCCTTGGGACATAGTGGTGACTAGGACACCACAAGTCTGTGCTCAAGGGACCTATAGTGTGGTCCTAGAGACATCTTGGTGTTAATAGAGGAGATGCAGTTTTTAAAGGCTAAAGACTGGGGGCCAGATAGAGAGTACAGTGGGTAGGTGCTTTTCTTTGCAAACTAGGTCCAGTCCCCTGTACAACATATGGTCTCTCGAGCATCACCAGGACTGATTCCTGAATTCAGAGCGAGGAAGAAGCCCTGAGCACAGCCAGGTATGGGTCAGAAATCAAAATTTAAAACTTGTGGAAAGCTCTTGCGTGAAGACCCAGGAGGACAGGGAAAAAAGGAAGCAGATTGTTGTGATAGGAAATGAGATATCAGACTTGTGTAAGGTGGTCCAGGGCAGCTGTCTGTGGTGGCAGCAAAGGAGGAGATGACAACTCCTGTGAGACACAAACGGGGAGGAGCTAGTGGTCCCCTCAAAGGAGTGAAAGGACCACACAGAGGCGCTAGAGGTCCCTTTGAAATGAATGAGTGGGCTACACAGAGGGGTTAAAGTTCTCTTCAAAAAGAGTGAGTGGGCTACACAGAGGTGCTGCTGGCTGGCAGATCAGCCCCAACCAAACAGTGGGGAGGGGCCTGTCAGCCCAGCGGGTAGGGCGTTTGCCTTGCACGCTTCCTGCCTGCCTAAGCCAGCCGAGGTTCGATCCCCGGTATCCCATATGGTCCCCTGAGCACCGCCAGGAGTAATTCCTGAGTGCAGAGCCAGGAGTAACCCCTGAGCATTGCCGGATGTGATACAAAAAGAAAAACAACAGTGGGGGGTGGGGAGCAGTGAGTTGGTAAAGCCACTACAAAGGGGAAAACAAATACTCTCCCAGAAGACCCAGTAATTGTGAAACCAGGTGATGTGGTGGGAAACTGCATCTCCCAGTGTGCTTAAGAAACAGTCAAAGTTCTCTCTACAGGCAGAGTCGGAGGATGTGTAGGGGCAACTTCCCTCATCAAGTGTCACAGAGCAACGCCACCATTTCTGCTATGTCATCATTTCATCTGGACTACTATTTTCTTCCTTTTTAAAATTAACTCAATTTTTATTAAAATATTTTAATGTAAACCAATATCATTGCTCTTACTCTACCCAGAAAAATACAGTGTTATACACCTTTAAGAGCTGTTAAAGAAGACCCAGAGCAATAATCCAGGGGTTCAGCACTTGCCTTGCCCACAGCTGACCACTATACAATCTCCAGCATCACATATAGTCCACTGAGCACTGGAAAAAGTGATTTATGAGTCCAGAGCCAGAAGTAAGCCCTGAACACTTCCAGGAGTGGCCTAGAAAACAAAAAAGAGAGAAAGAAGAGAAAGAGAGAAGAAAAGAAAAAGAACAAAAAGAAAGAGAAGAACTGAAAAAAGAAGAAAAGAGAGAAAGAAGAAAAGAAAGAAAAGCAAGCAGGAAAACAAATAGATAGAAATACATCTCACCCCCAAATTTCTAAATAATTATATGCATACTAAAATTATTTTAATAGTTCG
>JAJIBD010007476.1:0-10000 GCA_021461705.1 Cryptotis parvus | reverse complement strand
TGGACCACCTGTGATGAACCCAGAGTCACTGCAGAGCCTTGCAAGCTACCTGTAGTGTATTCATTATGCCAAAATCAGTAACAATAATGGACCTCATTCCCAATGAATGGAGATGTTACTTGCTCCTGCTTGAGCAAATCGATGAACAACAGGAAGACAAGTGACACACACACACACACGCATATATATATATATATATATATATATATATACACACATATATATGTGTGTGTGTATACATATATATACAATTATATATATATATATAAAACTATTTCTTTACTTTTACTCTAAGCGGAGGCCTCAAAATGTGGATTAAAGCCACATATATGACTCTGTGCCATCTGCATTCCCCATTCCTACCCTGTAATGGAGGCAAAATGAGATCTTCAGATTGTTAACTACTTACTTTGCCAGTGTAAAGTCTCTGATTGAACATAGGATAGCAGTCGAAGACCAGCTGGGGGCTGGCACAGCATTTGCAAAAGCCAGAAGGAACACCTGCTTGTTTGACTTTGCTTCACTTGGAGCAGACAGCCTTTTGTTACATTAAGATACTTGGGTGGGGCCTGAGAAACAGTACAGCACGTAGGGTGCTTGCTTTGTAGGCTGCCTACCTACAGCCTATATGGGATCGAACCGATGCTGGTTCGATCCCCGGTATCCCATATGGTTCCTCAAGCCTTTCCAGGAGTAATTCCTGAGTGCAGAGCCAGGAGCAAGCCCTGAGCATCCTTGAGTGTGACCCCAAAACAAACAAAAGGCATTCAGGGTTAGAGTAACCTAGTGATCATATGGGGATTATTATATTTCCAAGCCATCTTTCCCAAAAAATTGTGTACTAAAAAAATTCCATTGTCTTTACATTAATATCGTCTATGCACAAAATGTAACCCCATGGATATATTGAGTTTTCTTGGAACAGAAGGCTGTGATTGCTGCTTTACAAAGTCTTGAAAGTCCAGAAAGATAACCTGCATCTTTCCAATGTGTAATTCAAAACTTTCAGAATCTTCCCATCCGCTGTGTCCAGATTCTAATAACCATATGCAGGCTCAGTTTTCACATCAAAGAAACCTGGCACGCAGACTTTTGTTTCACTATTATTGTTGCCACAGGAGACATTTTTTCTAGCCTCCAAAGCCTCTGTGCCTCTCACCATGGATCATCCCCCTGAGGGGCTGCTGATCTAGATATCCAGCTGGACTCACGGCTGCAAACTGAGTATTTTCCCAAAGAAGGCGTGCAAGAATGCAGTGTCCAGTTGTTAGGATCACATCACATACATTTCAAAACCAAAGAAGTCTCCAGATGCCAAAGCTGTTGCATTTATGCTGAGCTCCTCCTCTTTTGAGATATGACCATTTGCTTCCCATCCAAAGTCCAGTAAAAGTGCCTTCTGCCTACACAGCCAGAGATTAAAAAAAAAAAAAACTTTGGATAATGGGAAACTTTTCAGACTGTTCAAATTAATGACTCATAAAGTCCCAGTAGCTGTTAACATTAAAACAGAAATATCTGCTTTTTTGTGAACTATGCAAGTTGCACAAAAATAAAAGGAGAGGAATAACCATGAATCTTGCAAGAAGCACTAGCCCCAGAACACTTAAAACTGTAGACAGTAGGGTGGGAACTACCGGCCTATTCAGCCAGGCTATGCTCTTGTGTACTTGAAAAGGGGAAGTAAGCAGTCTGTAAACAATGACGTTTCACATGCTATGTATTTTATAGTTTAAAAATAGTTGCATCCACTGTCTTATTGCACGCTCACAAGCAATCTTGAGCAAGATTGTTAAAATCATGCTACAAAGAAGCTGGAGCCCTAAGAAAGGATGTGTCACAGATGAGTGATGTTGCTACCAAACGTGCCTTTTACCCTTCTCCTACTTCTCTGGGACACCCCCCCCAACACACACACACACATACATCCTTTGCTCTCAGTTCATGTGCTTTGGCAAGATCTGACAGCACCATTCATCACTTTCAGGATGGGCCACATGCTCCAGACCATTGGACTGTTTAGGGTGGCACAAATTGTTTCCATGAACTAGCCTATAGACTTGGTTAGAATTAATGAAACACAAGAAGGCTTTTATTGAATATGGAAGAGATGTACATGTTCGCACATTTGCTCTCTTTCTGACCATCATTTGGTGTCTGGAAATAAAGCAAGCACAGACGAGAGGAGAGTCAGCACAATGAAAGCGGACTAGACTCAGGTGAAATGATTGACTGTCCTGTCTTGGAGAATCTGCAGTTCCTCCCCTCCACCAGGCCATTTATTTAGAATTTAAAAAGCAATTCAAGATACCTCAGCCGTCCATTTTACCATACTTTACTTTACTTATGCACCATAACTGTAGAGCCCAGTCAGCACCACCTTTGTGTGTTTGCTGTCAACAACTTCCCTCCCTGTTTCAGAGAGAAAAGAGAGGGAGGAAATAGAACCAAGTTCTCCTTTTTGGAGTCTAAAATAATATCTGGCTCCTGACCAGTCAGCAGGATTGCATACTGTTGGCTCAAGTGCACCCTCCCTTCCTGACCCAACCCACTGTGGGGGGGGGGAAATCTGATGGATGATAAGGCTCAGGACATGGTCACTTAAGCAGCAGAGACATAGAAAGGGCAGCTCCTTTTAGCTCCCTTAGAAAGGAGTATAGGCCCATGTAACCCTTTCTAGGACACTAAGAATTTAGCAATGGGGTCTTAGAGATCCACAAATTTTTATGACCCTAAGACCATGTTATTGTTTTTAGAATTTGACTATAATGTAAATGTACATATTTTTAATGCTTAGGTCAGTTGCATTTCTTACCTTGTGATACTTCATTGTCTCTATTTATTGCATTTATAAGCAAGTTGGTTCCACATACGACCATTTTTTTGTCATGACTAATAAAAAACCAAAAAACTAAAAAAAGTCAGACTTAATGAATAAGGAAGGTGTTCGCATTGGTAGAAGCCCAATACCATTACAGAACTTTATGGAGCAAAGTTTTGTAAAGATGCAAATCGGTAGATGGAAAAGGCTCAAGAAAGGGTAGATAGTTCTCAAGGGCCATCTCAGAATAGCTGTGAGCAGAGAATTCCTTTAGAGTCAAAGTGGATTATTCACTACACTTTAATTTTGAACACTTAAATTGTAGTTGCTTTGCAGGTTTATTTGCATGTAGTCTATAATTTTGTTTTGCTCTATTAACTGTGCCCTAGCTATAAAATAAGTCCTTCCTCCCTCCTCTTAGGTGTATAGAGACCATATACAGAATTCCTTTTCAACACTGAGAACTTTAGTTTTCCTTGACTAAGCTCAGCCGGTGTCTCAAGTTTGAAAATCATCACGGTGGTGTCTCTCCAGGACTATTCACCTGCTCCTTGGGTCCTTCCAAGTGGATGTAGCTAAATGATTCCCTTCTGAAGGATCTTCAGCTTCTGGTCTCTACAGGCCAGAGTTGTAATTTGTCTTTTACAACTGGAAAAGTCTTTAATTATGGACTTTTCCATTCATTGTTAATTGTATTTGTGAAAGTTCATTGAAAGATATACACGGGAATAGGTTTGATAGTGAACATGTTAAAAAGGAATGAGAAGAAATTCTTAGTAAAACCGTGAGGCCTGAAAGAATGGCTCTTTTGTAAGTAAGCAGAGCCTGTTATACTGAGGATTGAAGGAAGTTACACTTTTTTTTTAATTAAACATTTTATTATACCACCCTGAGATATACAATTACAACATTGTTCATGTTTGGAGGTTTCGGTCACATAGAGTTCCAGCACCGCCCCTCCACCAGTGCCCATTTCCCACCACCAATGTCCCCAATCCCTCCCCGCTCCCCATAGCCTGCCTAAATGGCAGGTTCTTTATCTCTTTTTCTCTCTCCCTCTCTCTCCGGAAGTTACACTTTTTTTTTTTGCTTTTTGGGTCACACCTGGCGGCGCTCAGGGGTTTCTCCTGGCTCTGCACTCAGGAATTACTCCTGGCGGTGCTAGGGGGGACCATATGGGATACCGGGATCGAACCCATGCCAGCATGGGCCAGCCGTGTGCAAGGCAAACGCCCTACCCGCTGGGCTATCGCTCCGCCCCGGAAGTTACACTTTTTGACTCTACACATGTTCCATTATATTTCAGAAGTTCTCTTAACAGACAACTAATTTTTTTTTTCTTGCCACCACACAAAAAAAATAGTCTTAGTAAAATTGCTCATGTGTATACATATTTGCTGTCCAAAGATACAGATATTCATTTTTTATAAGTATTTTATTATACCACTGTGAGATATACAATTACAAAGATGTTTACAAAGTATTTGGGTTTTGGTTATACAGTGTTCCAGCACCCATTCCTCCACCAGTGCCCATCTCCCACCACCAATGTCCCTGTTCCTCCCCTCCCCCAGCCCACCTCCATGGCAGGCTCTTTATTTCTTTCCCTTTCTCTCTATCTCTTTCTCTTTTCCTTCCCTTCCAGATTGTGGATTACAGAACATACATTAAAGGGTTGTCATGTGCAAAGATACAGATATTTAGACGTTCAGGAGGTTTTGCCAAATTACTGTTTACAGAAATTGTGTAAAATTGTTTCTCAGTCATAGCAAATGAAGATGAATCTCTCTGCACCCCAAGTTATACTAAATTTCTATTTAATTTTTAACAACCACTAATTGCATTGGGAGGGGAAAAGTGATTTTATTTTTCAATGATTTTATTTACAATTGTTTATGGATATAGTTGAACACATATAATTTATTTTGCTTTGCTTGTTAATATAATTTCTTTTTTATTTCTTATTTGCTACTTCTCTTTAATATTAAAAGTATCTTCTTTTCTTTCAAGTTTATTATAATGTATTTTTTCTATATAGCTATAAATTTTATATGATAAATATATAATTCTTGGTAGCTAAAAAAACGTGTGCCTTGCTTTGAAACTCCCCACACCATTAGCATGATTTTTAAAATACATATATTTTCTTTCAGTACTTTAATGATTTCACTCTTATACTAAAATGTTTCATTCTCATGGGTAATTTATGTGGGTAAGATAAGAATTGAACTTTATGTCTCTACAACCTATTTGAGTAATTCTTATTATACCACTGATTTTAAATGGTATCCTTATATATTTAGTTGCTAGGGCTTGGGTATATTACTGACTGGTTCTTCTATTTAACACGACACTGTTATTAATGAAAGCATTATATAATACATCAAAGTGAGACATGCAAGCTATTTAATATTGCTTCAAGCCCCACAAAAGTAAAGAGGGAAATAAATTGAAGCAGCCATTTTTTTATATTTTTCTTCTTGGTTATGGTTACCCTCATACATACCCAGTCCTTCATTGTTTCACATCTGTGTTTCATTTCATCCTAGGTCTGAAGAAAACTTATTGCTACTACTTGACTATAAAGATGAATAAACTGAGGTTCAGAGAATCCATGTAGTTATGTTTTAAGAAGCTGTTTGCTCTAAGTGGCATAGTGGGAGTTACAGTCAGGTTTTCTGTCCTTAGTGTCTTACTAAACTCCAAAATTCCTTTGAAGAAAGTACTAATCACATAAATAAATAACAAAATATTTAATGTGTTTCTTTTTCTGTTATACCTGGCTTATATTAAAATAAATTCTTCAATTATTCACTGTGTGTGTGTTTGGGCCACACCTGACAGTGATCAGGAATTACTCCTAGCTCAGTGCTCAGGGATCATTCCTGACAGTACTCAAAGGACTTTAAGTAGAGCTGGGAGTTAAACTGGGCTTGACCACATGCAAGGTAACCTTAGTACCTTCTATCTAGCCCCCCAAATATATCTCATTTTTTTTTCAGCCAAAGAATAGGTAGAATTGTTGAGTGATCACATTCAACAGTCAAGAAAAAGTGGCAGAATGTGTTGGTTCATCTCTCCATTTTTACAGAGGTATAAGCTCTGTAAAAAGTCATTTATAAGAAATTGCCTTCAAAAGACAGATATTCAAGAAAATCAAGTATGTATACTTAAATGCCATTTCAAACATTTAAAAATTCTAGGGTTCCCACGATACCATGTTTCTTGTTTCTTCTTAAAAACTTTAAGCCTGGTTTTCCTAATTTCCCTGTCATTTGAGTCCCCTAAATCCAAAATGAATGATATTATCAAAACATTTTTATTTATTTTTGAGCAGCCATATTTCACAGCAATAACCAAAGTCCTCCAACAAATCCCACAGGAAGTTTCCTTAGGCAATTCCTCATACTCAGCCAGGTTTCCATGTAGTGAAGTACAACTTATTTTCTTGACAAGTAGCTTTGTGCAATTTCAACATAAAGAATTATCTAGTTCTACATTTTGCCCGTGTCTTTCCACACATTTCAAGGAGTGACTAAAGAGAGTTCAAGATCAAAATGTTGAAAACTTTCTGGTGCATAGGACATCAACAAATCTAAAATGGAGTCACATTTATCACAGGAAGTTGTGAAGAAGCCCTGAGCGCCTGGGGTGAGGGAGAGCAGTGATGTGCAGCTGAACTTTCTCCACCTGTTCCATGCCCACTTACAATTTTGATTCATCAGGAGTAAAAGGATTGGTCATGTTGCCTTCAAGGAGCCCACATTCTGCTGATATTTGGCCCATTGGGTTCTTTTTTGGTCCCTTTCACTTTTTGCTTCATTTTGACTTTGTATCTGCTTATCATTGTTGCTTTTCTTTAAAATAATTTGAGAGTTTCTTCAAATTTTTCTTTTTCTTTGTTACAGTGGTCGTGCTGGGGATCAAACCCAGGGCCTCAACCAACAAGGCACATATTCTACCACTGAGATGCAATCTGGACCCTAGAATTCCATCTTAATTTATCTATTCACTTTTTTCTTTTAGCAATGGCTTTTTATTATTACCATGATCATTATCATTATTATTTATTTATACTTATAATTCAAGTGGTAGCCCTCTAGGGGATTGCAGCATACATTTAAAACTTTCAGTTTCTTTTACAATACCTCATCTTTTTTGTCCTCTGCAAATACTTGTTCTTCATGCTTTAGTTACCATGTAATTTTGCAAATATGGATCTTATAAACCTCATATTCAAAATTACAATATTTTTTTTAAGTAGTCACATGAATTTTAAGAAATTAAGAAGAAATTAAATGTTGTTGTACCTATTTATCATTTTAATAGTTTTTCCTCAAAAATCTGGTTTCAATATGGACATTATTTCCCTTTGGTCTTTTGTGTTTTTCTTGAAGCTGTTGATAAGTCTGTTGGTAATGCATTTTAGTTCTTCTCTTCCTTCTTCCTTCCTGTTCCTTTTTTTTAGTTTTTGAGTCACACTCATTGATGATTGGGGCTTACTTGTAGTGGTGGTCATCAGGGAGCCATATGCCGCACTAGGGACTATGTGCAAGGCAAACAACTTTCCCACAGTACTATCTCTCAGGACCTAGTATTTCAGTTTTTAATTAATCACTTGTATACGGTCCTACCAATTGGTGCTGGTAGTTATTGGAGGACCATGAAGTGTTGAGGATCGACTTGAGGTATCACACATGACAAGTACATGTTTTGCTACTTGAACTCGCTCTTCAAGCCTCATCTTTAGTTTTTTTAGGATGTAGTTCCACTCTTATGGAATCTTGTTATTCCTAATGAGAAATCAACGGTGATATGAATTGTTTTTCCTTAAGGTGCCTGCCATTTTTCTCAAGTCAACTTAAAGATTTTATCTCTAATACCAGTAATTTGACAAATTAAACTAAATATAGTTTAATTTATATTTCTATTGAGAATTCAGTATTTCCCAATCAGAAACTATATCACAAACTTAAAAAAAATTTTAGCAGCTCTCCCTGTGCCCAGCCACTCATGAGGTGCCTGGGAGGAATGGAGGGTTCTAGCCCTGGCCTGCCACCCCAGCAGAGCCTCGCAACAAGTCAGACGAACACCCACTCCATGAGGGCTGCCATTTTCCACATCCGGACCTCCCTATCATCAGAACTCCATCCAGCAGACGGGCCTATCACAGCCCAGCTCTAAATGCAGTCACCTCTAAATACAGCATCAATAAATGTTGTATTTAGAGGTGACTACAAGAGTATGCCACCCGCACAGCAAGCCTGGCAAGCTGCCCGTGTTGTATTTGATATGCCAAATACCAGTAACAATTATGTTAGGTCATTCCCATGGCCTAATATAATGGTTTGAGGCTCTTTATGTTCCTGGAGTGAGCAGATGCCCTTGGGCTCTACTAGCATGAGACAGGACATATGGAGATGTTATTGGAGGCCGTTCGAGCAAATTGATGATAAATGGGAAGATAGTGATAATGACACCACCGTGAGATTACAAAGATGTTTATATTTGGGTTTCAGTCATACAGTGTTCCAGCACCAGCACCCATCCCTCCACCAGTGCCTGTTTTCCACCAACAATGTCCCCTGATTTTCCCCATCCCCAGCCTGCATCTATAGCAGGCACTTTTTTCTCCTCTCTCTCTCTCCTCTCCTCTCTCTCTCTCTAACTCTCTTACACATTGTGGTTTGTAATACATACATTTAGAGGTTATCATGTATATCCTTTTTGTCTACTTTCAATGCTCAGTTCTAGGCTGGTATTATCACTTACAGTAATTATTGGAACACTGTTCCTTTCTCTGCCTTTCCTAACCTCTCTGTCTTACCTTATTCCAACATATTTACAGTAGGTTCCACCCACTGACAAGACCTCCTGATCCATGTAGTGTCTGGCCTTGGATATTGGCCAGACATCATGCTAGTTTTATATCCCACAAATAAAGGCAGTCATTCTATATCTATCCTTTACCCTTTGGCTAATTTCCTCAGTGTGATCCTCTCCATGTGCACCCATTTATAAGGCAAATTTCAGAACTTTGTCTTTCCTAACAGCTGTGTAGTATTCCATTGTGTGGATGTACCACACGTTCTTTATCCAGCTGTCTCTTCTCGAGCACTCTGGTTGTTTCCAACCAGAAAAGAATAGTGTTGAGAATAGTGCTGTTATGAACCTAGAAGTGTAGAAGGTGTTTCCACTGTGTGTTTTTGGCCGACTTCCAGGAGGAGTATGGCTGGGTCAAATGAAAGCTCAAAATCTAGTTTGTGGAGGAATGTCTATATTGTTTTACAAAAAGGCTGTACCAGTTGGCATTCCCACCAGTGATGGATGAGAGTTCCTTTCTCCCCTGCATCCACACCAGCACTTACTGTTCTTGCTCTTTGGATATGTGCCAATCTCTGTGGTGTGAGATAATATCTCATTGTTGTTTTGATTTGCATCTCTCTTAGATTAGTGACGATGAGCATTTTTTCATATGCCTTTTGGTCATTCAAATTTCTCCTTTTTAAAAGTTTCTGTTCTTCTCCCCATTTTTTGATGGTGTTGGCTGTTTTCTTCTTGTAGAGTTCTACCAGTGCCTGATATATCCTGGATATTAACCCCTTGATGAGTAAACTTTGTTTATTAAAAGAATTTTTGTAGCATTCTATCTATCTTTTTATTCTGGAATTCCAATGATATGTTTCTTCTTTTTATGTAGCCCCAGAAATCACAAAAAAATCATTTAATCTTTTTAATCTTTTCTTTACATCTGATTCTTTCTTGTGTTCTATCTTCAAGTTCACTGACTCCTCTTAAGATATTCCCCATGAGTTATTTAATCCAGTAACTTTATTTCAATGTATTTTACTGCTCTTCATTTTTTGTATTTTTTCTTTCATATTTCCTTCATTTATTTATCATGGGATCTTTTTTACTTTACAACCCTGAGAATCTTATAATAGCTACTTTAACTTTTTGCCTGATATTTGACTGACGAAAGATATCTCAGAATCGGACTGCTTTTTCCCACAAGTGTGAGTCTTTTCTTCTTTGTAAGGCTTCTGTCTCTTTGCATGTTTGATAATTCTTATTAGGGACATTGGGGAATAGATTTTAGAGAGTCAAATTCTGTTATAAACTTCTGAGTATTTTCTCCATAAAAGGCAATAAATGTGACATAACTCAGAATTTAAAGTC
>JAJIBD010007475.1:0-85745 GCA_021461705.1 Cryptotis parvus | reverse complement strand
AAGTTTTAGAAAAATTTAGATAAACATATATTCTATCACATTGTCTTCATAAAAATACATATAACAATATAATAAAAAATTGTATGACTATATTAAAATTATATTAGGAAGGACATAAGTTACTGTTAAAATGCAAATATTAATTTACAATGAAATATTATTTTTATATTTTACATATTAATTTTGTACTATACTACTAGAAATAGAATTTATAAACAATAAATATGTAGGGTGTTCATGAGCAACCAATAATCTGGGAAAATAAACAGTGTTCTAGTATTTAATTCTCACAGCTGCTAAAGTTTTTCTCTTAATACACTTTGAATCATGCTTTCTACTTCTTTAAAAATCTGTTAATGGCTCCCTATGGCCTAATGAACAAAATTCAAGCTCCTTAGCAAAATGTATTGAGTGACCGGGTCAAACATTTTCAGCCTAATAACTATCTGGCCTTTCCCACTCCCTAAAACATGATTAATTTCTCATATTTCCATAGTGCTTGACCTATAACTCCAGCACAGTGTTCATTTTACACTGAAGAATTATTAGAAGCTTCTATGGAACAGTGACTCAAACACAGAACATAGTAAGGACACTTCTGGTTACATGCAGTAATAGCACTGTCTAAATATGAGTTCCCGACTTGGCATTTCATCTTTGTTTAAATACCAGATCTTTAAAAATATAACTTTGAGTTTTGCAACAATATAGATGAAACTGAACTGAGTCACCCTAGGTATTGCTAGTCAGAAATAGAACTACACTGAATTTCACTAAGATAGCTCACTCAGAAGTGACATGCAGAAAAGTAAAGCAAAAGAAACAGAATCAATTAAGTGCAAGACACATTTTAATTTTATGGTCATCAGTATTCAGTAATACTATGCCAGGTGCTGCTGGGGTCAGCAGTTCTAGGAAAAAGAACTGGGAATCTAACTTGTGATCTTCTCAAACCATGTGGAGATTCAAACTTTTGAATGCATGACTCAAAGAACAAGTAAACCTCAAACTCATAAATAGTTCATGTTGATGACTAAAAATGATGTTAATAAAATGCCTGAAAAAGCATCTATAAAAATTTATGCAGTGAGTAAATTCAGTGTGATCCATATTTAAGTAGATAAAATATAAACATCTATCCAGAAGAATTTCAAGGCATTTTGTCTGAGTATATTGTTTAAATTTGTTTCTCAGAAGTAATATAGAATTCATCTATGGATGGGGTCAATGTAAGAGCAAAAGTAGTACTCAAAAATATTCTGAACAACTTTTAATACTCTCAAGACAGAAACAAATAATTCAAAAAGATGTTGAAGCCAAGAATATGCTGAAATTCTCTGACTGAACGCATTATTAATAATACTGTTTACTCTAAAGGCTGTGGGGAATGGAAAGCAAACAGTGAAACTCTAACACTATTCACAAACTTTAGCTTTCAACTCTCACTTCAGTGGATATAAGGAGGATATATCCACCATTTCAATTGGATAAAAAAAAAAGTCCTTGACCAGAGATTGAAAATACCTAAAAATAACCAATGCTGTTAAAGGAAATAGGACTCTAAAAATCCGAATCCTAATATGGGGTGATATTAACAACTTTCAAATGCACTTAAGATTTTGTGACTTAGAATTTTCAAATGAATACTATGGGCATTAAAAACTAGATTAGTGCTCTCTCTCTCTCTTTCTCTCTCTCCTCCCCCATCTCTTTCCCTCTTCCCTGTTCTCTCTTCCTTCTCTCCCTCTTGAAAAAAAGAAAGAAATTTTTTAAAAACTAGATCAGAAAACAAGACAAAATATGTATTAGAACAACTCATTTTTGCACACCAGATTCAAAAGTGTCCTTTAACTTATAAACAATTATTTTCAGAAATTTTAGATAATCAAATATCAAGTTGAATATATAATGAGACTTGTTTTGAAACATGTTAGCTTGCTTTCTGTAAACCCAATTGTTAATCATTTTTATAGCTCTATTGTAACAATTTTGAGGCATTGACTTAGATTGTTGTGTTCTTTTCAGAATCATTCTTGTTACAATGTACTAAGATGTGCTCAAATTAATGACTTTTTTCAAATTTATAAGCTTCCTTATGCTTTTGAAGATCTCTAACGATATATCAAAATATTTACCATTACAGAATATGTTGCTTGAAACTATTTTCCAAGTAATCCAGACATAGCAATTAAAGCACAATTTTTGGCTACAAAGTTTGAAAATGTGGAAGCTGTGGGTTTACTATAATATTATCTCAATTTTAAAGTTATGCATATTTTTTAATTTTAAGCAAATACTATGCATAGTACTATTTGTTGATGAAACATGTTGATGAAACTTTTTGTTGGTTAAAATAAGCTAAATATTTATCACTAAAATAAATATGAGTCCTGTATCATAGAATGAAATGTATTAATATATATAAGTGCATTTATATACATATATACATATATAAAAGTCATGAAAATAAATGCAGTTATTCTATATCTGTCTTTTTTCCTTCTGGCACATTTCATTCAACATGATCCTCTCCGTGTCCATACATTTATAGGCAAATTTCATAACTTCATTTTTCCTAACAGCTGCATAGTATTCCATTGTGTAGATGTACCAAAGTTTCTTATCCTGTCATCAGTTCTCGGGCATACTGGTTGTTTCCAGATTCTAGCTATTGTGAATAGTGCTGCTACGAAAATAAAAATGAGGATAGTGTTTAGCTATGCGTTTTTGGCTTCCCAGGGTATATTCCCAGGAGTGGTATGGCAGGGTCAAATGGGAGCTCAATTTCTAGTCTTTGGAGGAATGTCCATATTGTTTTCCAAAAATGCTGGAACAGTCTACAATCCCACCAGCAATGGATGAGAGTCCCCTTCCCTCCCTCAACCCCCCGCATCCATGCTAGCACTTGTTGTTCTTGCTCTTTTGGATATGTGCCAGTCTCTGTGGTGTGAGATGATATCTCATTGTTGTTTTGATTTGCATCTCTCTGATGATTAATGATGATGAGCATTTTTTCATATGCCTTTTGGCCATTCGAATTTTTCCTTGTTGAAGTTTCTGTTCATTTCTTCTCACCAATTTTTGATGGGGTTGGATATTTTCTTCTTGTAAAGTTCTACTAGTGCCTGATATATCCTGAATATTAACCCCTTATCAGATGGGTATTGGGTCAATATTCTTTCCCATTCTGTGGACTGTCTTTGTATTTTGGTCACTGTTTTCTTGAGGTGCAGAAGCTTTTTTAGTTTCATGTAGTTCCATATGTTTGTCTTTGCTTCTAGTTGCTTCGTTAGTGATGTTTCACCTCTGAGGGTGTCTTTAGCTTCAATGTCATGGAAGGTTTTTCCTATATTTTCTTCCACATACTTTATGGACTCAGGTCTGATATTAAGATCTTTGATCCGTTTTGATCTGATTTTTTTTAATCTGACAGCTGTTTTTATTATTTTATTCTCTAACTATTTTATTAAACCATCGTGAATATACAATTACAAGATGTTCATAAGATGTTAATATTTGGGTTTCGGTCATATAGTGTTCCAGAACCCATCCCGCCACCAGTGCCCATTTCCCACCATCAATATCCCTGATTCCCTCCCTGCTCCCCTAGCCTGCTCTATGGCAGGTTCTTTACCTCTATCACTTTCTCTTTCTCTCTTCCTTCCCTTACACATTGTAGATTACAATACATACATTTAGAGGTTGTCATGTGTATCTTTTTGCCTGTATTTAATGCTCAATTTTTATCTGATTTTTGTGCATGGTGTTAGACAAAGATCCAAGTTCATTTTTTTTTAAATGTAACTGTCCAGTTTTCCCAGCACCACTGTTGAATAACCTTTCCTTACTCCATTTTGGATTCTTAGCACCTATCAAAGAAACTGATCATGTCTTTGAGGGTGGGTGTCAGGATACTCAACTCTATTCCATAGGTCCACAAGTCTGTTTTTATTCCAATACCATGCTGTTTTAATTACTACTGCCTTGTAGTACAGTTTGAAGTTGGGAAAGTTGATGCCTCCCATCTTCTTTACCCAAGGATTGCTTTAGATATCCTTGGAGGTTTATTATTCCATATAAATTTCAGTAGTTTTTGGCCAATATTTTTGAAGAACGTCATGGGTATTCTTATAGGTATCTCATTGAATCTGTACAAAAGCTCTAGGGAGTATTACCATTTTGATAATATTAATTCTCCCCATCCATGAGCAGGAAATGTGTCTCCATTTCCTTGTGTCCTTTTTCTTTTTTGAGCAGTGTCATAGTTTTCTTTATACAGGTCCTTTGCACACTTTGTTAAGCTGATTCCTAGGTATTTGATTTTCTGTGGCACAATTGTGAATGGAATCGATTTCTTAATATCCCTTTCTTCTCTTTCATTATTTGTATATATAGGAGAGCCACCGACTTTTGGGTATTCATTTTGTACCTTGTCACTCTACTATAAATATCTATTGTTTCTAGCAGTGTTTGGGCTGAGAGTTTAGGGTTCTCTAGGTATAATACCATGTTGTCTGTGAATAATAATAGCTAAATTCTTCCTAGCCTATATGGAAGCCCTTAATGTCCTTTTCTTCTCTGATAGCTATGGTAAGTACTTCCAGTACTATATTGAATAAAAGAGCTGATATTGAATAAAAGAGGTTAGAGTGGGCAACCTAGTCTTGTCCCTGACCTAAGTGAAAGGCTTTCATTTTTCCCCATTGAGAATGATACTTGCTGTGGGCTTTTGCTATATGGCTTTGACTATCTTGCTGGAAGGTTCCTTCAATTCCCATTTTCTGGAGGGTCTTAATCATGAACGGGTGTTGGATCTTGTCAAATGCTTCCTCTGCATCTATTGATATGATCATATGGTTTTTATTTTTTTTCTTATTGATACGATGTATTATGTTGATTGACTTGCGAATGTTGAACCATCCTTGCATAACTGGGATGACTCCTACTTGTTCATGATGTATAATCTTCTTGATGAGCCTTTTGATTCTGTTTGCTAGTATTTTGCTGAAGATCTTAGCATCTGTGTTCATCAGGGAGATTGGTCTGTAATTTTCTTTCTTTGTGAGTTTCACCCCTGCTTTGGGTATCAGGTTGATATATGCCTTGTAGAAGCTATTTGGGAGTGTTTCTGTTTCTTCTATTTCCTGGGAGAACTTTAAAAAGGACAGGCAGTATGTCCTCCTTAAAGGTTTGGTAGAATTCACAAGTGAATCCATCTGGACATTGTCTTTTGTGTTTGGGCAGACTCTTAATTACTGTTACAATTTCCTTGATGGTTATAGGATTATGCAGGTATTGGCGGTCTTCTTGTTTCAGTCGTGGGAGGTTATAGGACTTCAGGAATTTATCCATTTCTTCTATGTTCTCATTTTCATGGCATACAGGTTCTCAAAGTAATCTCTTATGATCTTTTGGATTTCTGTGGTTTCTATTGTGATGTCACCATTTTCATTGCTGATTCTGTTTATTTGGGGTCTCTCTTTCCCTGTCCTTACAAGTCTTGTCAGTGGTTTGTCAATCATGTTTATTTTTTTTTTCAAAGAACCAGCTCTTGGTTTCCATTAATCTTTTGGATTTTTTTTTGGGTGGGGGTGGGGGGGGGTTTCCAACTCATTGATTTCCTCTCTAAGTTTTATTGTTTCCTTCTTTATTCCTGGGATAGGCTCCTTTTGTTGGTCTTTTTCTAATGTCTTCAGCTCTGTAGTCAGGTTACAAAGTGGGCCCTTTCTTCTTTCCTGATGTTACAAAGGAAGAAAGTGGGCCCTTTCTTCTTTCCTGATGAAGGCTTGCAGAGCTATAAACTTTCCTCTTAATACGGCTTTTGCTGTGTCCCACAAATTATAGTTGGTGTCTTCATTTTCATTTGTTTCCAGGAATCTTTGGATTTCCTGTTTGATTTCTTCTATGACCCATTGGTTGTTCAGCAGTAAGCTGTTCAGTTTCCAGGTGTTTGGTTTGACTCCCGTTTCTGTGTACAGTTAAGTTCCATTTTC
Source organism: Cryptotis parvus (assembly GCA_021461705.1). Taxonomy (NCBI): domain Eukaryota; kingdom Metazoa; phylum Chordata; class Mammalia; order Eulipotyphla; family Soricidae; genus Cryptotis; species Cryptotis parvus. The sequence goes on along the minus strand of JAJIBD010007475.1, from coordinate 79,752 downwards.
AGTGTATCATGGTCTGAAAAAATAGTTGACACAATTTCTATCTTTTTTATTTTATCGAGGTGTGTTTTGTGGCTCAGCATGTGGTCTATCTTGTAAAATGTTCCCTGTGCACTGGAAAAAGTGTGTATTCACCTTTTTTGGAATGAAAATCACTGTATATATCAACTAGCTCTCTTTCTTCCATTTCTTCCTTCAGGTCCAGTATTTCCCTGGTGAGTTTCAGTCTTGTTGATCCATCCATAGTTGATAAAGTAGTGTTGAAGTCTCCAACTATTATTGTGCTACTGTTAATGTCTTCTATGAGGTCTATTAACAGTTGTTTTAAATATTTTGCTGGCCCCTCGTTGGGTGCATATATGTTCAGTAGTGTGATTTCTTCCTGATATAAATACCCATAAATTATTAGGAAATGGCCTTCATTGTCCCTTCTAACCTTTTTCAGCCTGAAGTCTATATTGTCAGATACTAGTGCCAAGCCAGCCTTTTTGGAGGAGTTGTTTGTGTGGAGAATGGTCTTTCAGCCTTTCACTCTAAGTCTCTGTTTGCTCTGATTATTCAGATGTATTTTTTTGTAGGCAACAGAATGTTGCATTCAGTTTTTAATCCATTTTGCCTGTCTCTTATTTGGTGTGTTTAGACCATTGACCTTGAGAGAGGTTATTGTCATCACATTTTGTGCCATATTTCTGTTTAAATTTGTGTTTTGGGGTTCTGTCTTATTTTACAGTAGACCCTTCAATCCTTTTAAAGTTGGTTTTGAGTCTATGAAGTTCCTGATTTGTTGTTTATCCATGAAGCTGTATATCTTTCCTTCAAATCTGAATGTAAGTCTAGCTGGGTAAAGAAGTCTTGGCGAAGCCTGCAGTTGATTGAGGCTTTTCACAATATCCCACCATTGTTTTCAGGCTTGGAGTGCTTCATCTGAGAAGTCTGCTGTAAATCTTAGGAATGCTCCTTTGTATGTGATTTTCTTCTTTGATCTTGCTGCTTTCAGTATTCTATCTCTATTGTTGTCATCATTTTAATTAGGATGTGTCTTGGAGTATTCTTTTAGGGGGTTTCTTTTTAGCTTTTATCCTACAGGCCTCCTGAATCTGGGAGCATCGTTCTTTAGTTCGGGCAACTTCTCAGCAATAGTGACTTTGTCAGTTTCTTCTTCATCAGCGTTTTCTTCTTGCTCTTTTGGTACCCGAACGATCCATATGTTGTTCCTTTTGACTTCATCCCAATTTTCTCTGGTAGTCTGTTCATTGCTTGTGAGTCTTTTTTTCCATCTTCTGCTGTTGTCTAGAAAATCTTTAGACCTTGTCTTTGAGATCACTAATTCTTTCTTCAGCAATTGCTACTCTGCTTTCCAGTGTGTTTTCATTTCATTTACCACATTTTTTATATCTGTCATTTCTCCTTGTATTTTGGTCTGTAATTTACTCATTTCTGCTCTCATGTCCACTTGTATTTTATTGACTTTGTATTCAATTGTTTCTTTGAGTTGCTTATGCATCCTTAACAGTTCCTTCTGAAATTCCTTATCAGAGAGGTTATATAGCTCATTGTTATTGCTTGGCTCATCTGGGTTAGTGACTTCACACACTGGCGCTTGATGGAATTCTTGTTGCTTTACCATAATGACTCTTATAGGTTGAAAATATGTGTTCAGCATGTCTAGACAGTACAGTAGTAGGTGCCTGGGTTGTTTGCAGTTTGGGATGGATGGCAAGGAATGTAGGGACAAATGCTCACTGGTATCTCAGGTAAGATAAATATTTAGCAGTTCGCGTGGACGTTGAATTTTGGGATGTTGGTGAGTGGTTCCTGAGTGTTTCCTCAGGGTGCCGGGGGTTGCCAACACACCTGGTAGAGAGGATGGGAAGTGTCGTGGGGAGGGGCTAGGAGGAAGTGGTCCGCCGGCAGATCCGAGGCTTGGTGCAAATCGGCCCTGTTGGTAAAATTTCCAGCCCTTTACCCTGGAACTGAGTGTTTGTGGGGTGCCCGGGTGTTAAAGTCAAAATTTTTTTCATGTCCTCTAATCTTTCTCCGACTTTGATCTACCTTCTGTCTCACTTTCATAAGACAAGAATAACTTTTATCACATTGAGTTCATTTAACTAACCCAGAATGATCTCTACATCTCAAAATATTTAATTAATTATTTTTGCCATGTCCTTTTTGGTGTGAAAGGTAACAGATTAATGGGTTCTGGGGACTAAGTTGTAACTATCCTTAAAATGGGCATAAATAGCCTTATTTCAGATCACTGTCACTGTCTTCCCGTTCATAATCAATTTGCTCGAGCGGGCATCAGTAACATCTCCATATGTCCTGTCTTATGCAAGTAGAGCCCTAAGGGCACCTGTTTGCTCCAGGAACATAAAGAGCCTCAAACCACTCCATCAGGTCATGGGAATGAGGTCTATAATTGTTACTGGTATTTGGCATATCAAATACGAAATGGGTAGCTTGCCAGGCTCTCAGCTGTGCAGGTGACATACACTTGTAGTCACCTCTAAATACAGCATTTATTGCTGAACTGCCTGGCCGCAAGCGGCAGCGTGAGCCAGACTATGATAGGGCTGGCCTGCTGGGTGGAGTTCTGACGAGAGGGAAGTCCAGATGTGGAAAATGGAAGCCCTCATGGAGTGGGGGTTGTCTGGCTTGTTGTGAAGCTCTCTGAGGTGGCGGGCCAGGGCTAGAACCCGCCAACCATCCTGAGTGCCTCGTGAGGGGCTGGGCACAGGGAGAGCCAGTAGCAGCTCTGCCCCATGTCTGTGAGTCTCTGGAACAGCATACCTGGGCCAGATTTAAAAAAGACTCCTGCAGGTTGGATCTCGATGAGCCGGGCTGTGATAGGCTGGTCTGGTGGGTGGAGTTCTGACGAGAGGGAAGTCTGGATGTGGAAAATGGAGGCCATCATGGAGTGGGGGTCGTCTGGCTTGCTGCGAGGCTCTGCTGGGGTGGTGGACCAGGGTTAAAATCCGTCATCCCTCCCGGGTGCCTCATGAGGGCCTGGGCACAGGGAGAGTCAGTAGCAGCTCTGCCCCATGTCTGTGAGTCTCTCATAATTAATTATTATTATTAATTAATTATTATTATAATTATTATTATAATATAACAGTATTATATTTGTCTGAGGAGAGAGATTGGTACTGGTAGTCTGAAATTTAATGCACTTTATGCATTAAATTGTACACTTTCAATCTTTCCCTTTACATATACACATAGGGAGGCTCCCAAGCAGTGCTTAGGGTACTTAGCACCATCCTAGCAGTGCTTGGAGACCTGCAGAATGTAGAAAACTGCCTACCACAGAGGCAGGCTGAGAGGGTGCAGGGGTGGTGGGAGAGAAACTCAGGACACTGGTGGTAGGAAATGTACACTGGTGAAGGGAGGGATGTTGCAACATTGTATGACTAAAACCCATCATGAACAACTTTGTAACTGTGTACCACACAGTGATTCAATAAAAACAAAAATTTAAAAAAATACATGAATGAATAAAAAATTGAGTATCCATAAAAAGAAATTAACTGTGATCTGTGTTACATATGACCTCTACTCTCAGTTACTTCAAGTGGCAGATGCAGCCGTTAGTGTAGTAGAGTAGAAATGTCTTCTCATCTGTGTATCAGACAGCTAAAGTGGCATTGGCAGCTGCTCTGTTCCATAAAAAATGAATAGCATATGTAAAAGCAGGGAGAGCAGTAGGAAAAAAGATTCTTTACATACTCTAAATAATAGAAAAGAACAAGCACCCCAAAAGTTCTAGTAGTTGTGAACAGACAGGCAACATACTAATCTACAGCGTATGCACAAGCCTGCTTTGCCTCATCATAGAAAAATATACAGATGCTATCATTTTCCTTCTATTTCTTAGTAGCCTTAGTAACCTTAGTTTTTATGTAAATTAAAGGCTTAAGTAATTATATTTCTTTACCATTGTTTTATTCACATTCCCCAGACCATTAAATGTTGCAATAAACGATCAGTTTTAAAGGTTACTATAGTTCTGGTTTTGATCATTAAAATTCTGCTGAATGTACATCAGGAAGTATGAAATGTGTCTCTTATGAGTGAATTAATGAAGGAGACCAAAAAATTGGTGGTGGTTCACATATCAGATTCATGAATGAACAATGTCATGACTCATTATTAGTTTGATATCAGTTGCAGTTCCTCATGCTAATTGAATGCCTAAATATTTTTCAAATACTTCATGTTTTTAAAAGCATAAATTTTTTGTGGATTACTGCCAACTTTGAACTCAATATAGTTTTGTATTCTATTACAAATCTAGAAATAAATAAATCACCTTTACACTAAAAATAACCACTGAAACTTCAAAAAAATTATAATACAGTATATATATAACTTTAAGTGTCCAATTAAAGATGTTTTATATTATAATCACATATAAATTAATGTAAATCAACTACATTAATTACATATAAATTAATGTAAATTAACTACATTAATTAATTATATAAATTAATTTACATGTGTAATCACATATAAATTAATATAAATTTGAGACCGAAGTGGTCATCAAAGCCCTAGCCAAACAGGGCAAGCAAACCAATACATCAAGATCCTTCGTGAGTTGTATTATGGATTCACCGCCAGGATCTCACCCATTCTACAAGGAAGTGATCATTGATGTCAAAAGAGGGGTTCGACAGGGTGATACCATTTCACCAAAATTCGTCAGTTCCACCCTCGAGAACGCCATGCGACAATTAGAATGGGAAGGAATGGGAGTGAAGATAGACAGTTGGCAACTACACCACCTCCACTTCACTCATGACATCGTTCTAATAACACCAAACATTAGCTAAGCAGCACAAATATTGACTGATGTCAACTAAGAATGTGAAAAGATAGGTCTACAGCTGAATCTCAACAAAACAATGATCATAAAAATGAACTAGTTCCAGGGGCCCCATTCACTCTCAACGGAACAAACATCTCTGAATGCAATAGTTTTGTTGCAGTAGTTATGTTTACCTAGATCGAGAAATCAACATGTTGAACGACCTAAAACCTGAGCTGCGCAGGAGGAAGAGAGTGGCATGGAACGCCTTCAAGAGCATCGAAGAAATAGCTAAAAGGACAAATTACCTCCAGCTCCAGCAACATCTCTTCAACTCCACCGTTCTCCCTGTATTAACATGCACCTTAGAGACCTGGGCCTTATGAAAGCAGGATGAGAACGCTGTTCAGGTCTCCCAAAAAAGGAATTGAAAGAGCTATGCCTCACTCAAGTGAGAGAAGGAATCTGGAGTTCTGACCTCCCTTGATGATTGCGAGTCAGGGACGTTGTCTTATTTGCCAAGGCATCAAAACTCAGATGGGCTGGACATGTAATGCAACTTGGAGACGACCACTGGATTAGAGCCGTTACCAACTGGATCCCATGGGATGTCAAAATATAACGTGGGCTACCCACCTACAAGATGGTCAGACTTCTTCGTCAAGACCCTGAATGAACGGTTTGAGGAATTCATATTCCTGAAGCAAGCAGATGCTATTGGGCTACACTGGCACGTTATAGGGTCAAATGGAAATGTTATTGGTTCCCGCTCGAGCAAATCGATGAATAACGGGTTGCCAAGTAATCAAGTGATCAAGTGATATTCTAATTACATATGAGAAGTTTGACTAATTTTATTAGAATTTCAATTTTTAACAATTGTGCTCTGTTCACCCCTTTATTAATAAATTCAGACTATAATGTATTTTGTCCTAGATAAGAAAATATAAGTTAACATTTTGAGTCCTCATAATATGCTAGTGCTGCTTTTTCTATGTATATCACTTAATCTAAAAACATTGTGATAATTCTATCATCTTCAATTTACAGATGAGCAATATAATTAAGTTTATGAGTACTCAATTAATATTTTAAATCAAATATAATAGCTATTACTTTTATATATTCCATGTCTTGTGCAAGACATAATCATTTCCATGGAACTATAAATTTTTGTAGATTTTTTTGTAGAACTATAAATATTTTTACTAGGAATTTTAATTTTGCTCATTGATTCAAGATGAAAAACACATACAAACCTCTAAGAAAGGTTCTTTGCAGCAGCATTCTTACTAAAATTTGAAAATTTGAGTGAATTAAATTTTTTATCAGTAAAATTAGGAAGTCTCCAATTAATATTATATAACTTTAATATATTATACTTGTGACCTTGATTTAAATCTAAATTATTTTAGATTAATACTGATAGTCTGTTGCAATCTAAATGTGAAATAAAATTAAAAGGCAGACATTTAAGAATAAAAAGATTAGTTAATCGACAAACTCTCTAAAGCATTTCCTGGTAACAGGGGCAGAAACTGATGACTTCCACCTACACATGCTGTTGTGAAGTCCCTCTCATGTCAACAAAGACTATCGGGGCATCTTCCTTCTATAAAAACAGAATATTAAAAGTCTCAGTCAACCAAAAACATAAGCTGCTTCCCATATAGAGAGAACAAGTATCATCATAAAATGATTCACAGCATACTAAAAACTTGTTTCAATTAACACTTCATTGCTATTTCTATTTTGCTTCCTTCTGAATAATGGATTTTACTGCTTCTTTTCCTATCGGTTTCTTATAACCTTTGAGAACACTTGCACTCAATGCCTGCTGAGAGAGGCAAGCTGGGGAAACCACAGGCATTTCCCACAACCACTGCACCCAGAATGAGTGAATTTTACAGCTGAGATGTAGACTTCAGGACCAAATGTGTCTGCTGGCAAACAAAATCCAGCATTCTACCCTTTCTCATCTCTTCTCTCCTGGCCCCAATCACACTGCGGAATTCCAAAACTGTCTCACAACACTATTCAATTCTAAAGCAATCTCCATAAATCTCTTCATAGTTTCATCTACTTTCATCAGCAATTTGTGATTGCCCTTTGAAAACCTTTTGACAAATTTCTTTTTCATAGTTGTCTTTTTACAGCAATTTTCACTGACAATGATATGAAGGCTATTGGACTTCCAAATACCAGCCTTTCCACCAAGTTCTTGGATTATTATAGTTACAAATTCATCTTCCTGACACACATTCTCTGAGGGTAGGGAAAAAGGAAACTAAGATTTCCAAGTGGCATTTATGAGTTACAAGTGAAAGTGATACGATTGTCATTATTTGAGTTGTACTATGGTCCAAGCAAGGTTTTCACAAAAAATACAAGTCTGCTTTACATTTGGGGATAAAAGGTAGTCAACACTTAATTAATCATATCAGCCAATCAAAAAAACAAGCCATAATTAGGAACTTGAAAGAATCCACCTTCCAGGAATCGCCTATTAATTATATATGGGCTAATTAGCTCAAATTGCCTGGTTGTCACGATGTAGGCAACTTGACAGGCTTTAAATCTCTCCGAAGTTGTATAAAAAGGGAGACAAAAAGAGACTCCTCATCTACCTCCCCATATGCCCAGCCCTAGATCTTGATTCTTTATACCAACCATTTGAATGTTATTACCCAGTCCTGTTTTCTCACAGACAATGAAGATAGCTAACTTAGGATCACTGTCACTGTCTTCCCGTTCATCATCGATTTGCTCGAGCGGGCCCCAGTAACATCTCCATATGACCTGTCTCATGCTAGTAGAGCCCAAGGCATCTGCTTGCTCCAGGAACATAAAGAGCCTCAATCCATTCCAGAATGAGGTCTATAATTGTTACTGGTATTTGGCATATATATCAAATACAACACGGGTAGCTTGCCAGGCTGTGCCGTGCAGGTAGCATACTCTTGTAGGCATCTCTTAAGTCCAGCATTTATTGATGAACCGCGCAAGCCGGGCGCTGATAGACTGGTCTGCTGGGTGAAGGTCTGATGAGAGAGAAGTCCGATGTGGAAAATGGAGGCCCTCATGGGGTGGAGGGTTGTCTGGCTTGTTGCGAGGCTCTGCTGGGGTGGTGGGCCAGGGCTAGAACCCACCATCCCTCCCCAGGCGCCTCGTGAGCGGCTGGTCACAGGGAGAGCCAGTGGCAGCTCTGCCCCATGTCTGCGAAGTCTCTGGACCGGGGTACCTGAGCCGGATTTAAGAAAAGACTGCTGCAGGGTGGAACTCGATGAGCCGGGCGCTGATAGGCTGGTCTGCTGGGTGGAGGTCTGACGAGAGAGAAGTCCGATGTGGAAAATGGAGACCCTCATGGAGTGGGGGGTCATCTGGCTTGTTGCGAGGCTCTGCTGGGGTGGTGGGCCAGGGCTAGAACCCACCATCCCTCCCGAGCGCCTCGTGAGCGGCTGGTCACAGGGAGAGCCTGTGGCAGCTCTGCCCCATGTCTGCGAAGTTAGGATAACAGAAGTTAAATTCTCTTTTCTTTCACAATCATTTTATGTTGCATGTCATCTTCCTCCTTAATCCTATCTTGTTTTCACCATTATCTTGGTTCATCAAGATTCTTTAGTCATTGTGGTAGTTATATTGAAATATTTTTAATATTAAACTTCTCTAAGTTTTTCATATTTGAGCTTCACAATAACACAGATAAACTTTTAATCATCACCATTTTATATGTGATGCATTGCATCTTATGGATGACAATAAACTAGATACACAATCATTAAGTAGAGCACAAGCGATACAAGAGTTTTCTTCCCAAACTTCAGTTGCTTGCATTATATCATCCTGCCTTTCCTTTATAGAGGAGGGTGATCAATTCAGTCTACAAAATCTGTTCTCAAGATTTATGCAAGTATCTCTTTAAAAACACATTTGATTCTGTCTTCTAAATATAGAAATAATGGTTTACTGTCATATAATGTTCTAAGCTAGGGTTTATTTTTAAAATTATGTTCAGAATATTTAAACAATTTAATTATGAATTGGAAGGCTACATTTTCCATTGTATACAATATCTACAACGAAGTCTGTTAAATTTGTTATAATTTCAACTCCTTAGTAAATATCTGTAACAAGAGACAACTCTTTCAAAGAACATAGATATCACATTTAATATGTTCACTGAGACAACAAGAAATTTTACATAAAAAGATCAGGTGAAAAGTTAATTTCTAAAGTAATTATTACATCGTAATAAAAATCTTACTGACTCAAACTAACCAAAAATATCAATAAAAATGCAAAAACTTATGTTACTACTATGTTATTAAGGAAGTAGAATATTTATTGAACATACTGAACTGATTGCAATAAAATTATTACAAATGCTCAAACCTTTAATATATGGGACTATTATCAAAACAAATTAAAGAACATTCAGTAATATTTTAAGTTTTTAATGGGAAAAATCTAAATGACACATGCTTCTAGTAGATCAAAGTCCTATGCTCTATATAAGACCAGGAGGCTCATGAAAATGTATGGAGTGTTGGAATTATGTCCATGAGAAACCATTAACAATAGTATCTTAAACCCCAAAAGATCACTAGTTTAAAAAAATAGTCTTCATCATCACTCATCAAGACAATGCAAATTAAAATATATAATCACCTTTTATCCATAATGGTATAGATTGAAATTTGATAAGCACGTCATTCAATATTGATTAAAGTATCATCTGATTCACACTCTAGGGAAAATATTATGAAAACTTGTCCAAAATGTTAAATAGAATTATCACATGATTCGAAAATTTAATTTCTTGGCAACTATCCCAAGATCATTAAAACATTAATTTTAACATATGATAATATATATGCATGTCTACATTCATTACAGCACTATTTGAGATTGTGAAGCAATCCAAATATCCAATGTCAAATAAGTAAAGAAATTATGGTATGGATGCATTATAGAGTATTACATAATAGAATATTACTCAGCTGTAAAGAGCATGAATCTTTCCAAGTTTAAACTTGGAAAGAACTGGGGCATATTAAATTAAGTAAAGAAAGGCATATGCCCAATGAGTTGGCTGAAAAGTGCTATATGAAGAAATAAAGCAATGGAATTTAAAAATATCCAATGAAAACAAGCTCTTAAACTTTCATAACATAATTGAAGTCAACAAGTGTTTAGGGAATAGGAAGTGATGAGAAAGACCAAAAAAAGGACATTAGAACAGCAGTGGAGCATCTTTGACATGTTGTTGGTGGTAAAGGTGCCATAGCATTGTATCACTGCATCACTGTTTTCCCGTTCATTGTCGATTTGCTCGAGCAGGCACCAGTAACATCTCCATATGACCTGTTTCATGCAAGTAGAGCCCAAGGGCACCTGCTTGCTCCAGGAACATAAAGAGCCTCAAACCATTCCATCAGGTCATGGGAATGAGGTCTATAATTGTTACTGGTATCTAGCATATCAAATACGACACAGGTAGCTTGCCAGACTCTGCCGTGGTGGGTAGCATACTCTTGTAGTCATCTCTAAATCCAGCATTTATTGATGAACTGCTCGGCCACAAGCGGCAGCATGAGCCAGACTATGATAGGCTGGCCTGCTGGGTGGAGTTCTGACGAGAGGAAAGTCCAGATGTGGAAAATGGAGGCCCTCATGGAGTGGGGGTCGTCTGGCTTGTTGTGAGGCTCTTTTGGGGTGGCGGGCCAGGGCTAGAACCTGCCATCCCTCCCGGGCACCTCATGAGCGGCTGGGCACAGTGAGAGCAAGTAGCAGCTCTCACCAAAAGCACATTAACAATACTGTAACCATATGAATTAAATAGCAATATTATATTTTATAAATTTACTAAGAACATAAATTATTACATTGAAAAATTATTTTTAAGATTACATATTAATTTTAAGTGAAACAAAACAAAAGACTTAATGCTCTTTTGCTGAGTTTCTTCAGCCATGCTAACTCTGTAAATAAGATAAACAACTTCCACAAAGTATTAGATAAAGCTTTTTCTTTATTGGTTCCCTTCTTCTTTTTTGTAAGTCTCTGGATACCATCAACATATCCATAGCTTAACCATTTTTTTAACCTCCTTGATGTCTAATGACATTATCTGAAGTGACTTCTTTAGATATGGTCTCCTCAGTTTATTATACAAATTTTAATCATTTTTTTAGTTTTATTAATAAAAGTGATCTTCTGAGAACTAAAGCACATTAAAAAACTTGCTTCAATTAGGTAATAGTTGAATAGCTCAATAAAACATAGTCATTATATATGAACGGGCAAATAAATATTGTGACCACTGAAAAAAATGTATGAAATCATTTTATTTTCACCATTCTTGTACTACATTCTAGAGAGCAATTATTTTAATTAATTTAACTTTAATAATAATAAGGAATCTTTCTACTGACCAAGATGATTTAAGTGAGGCTACACAAGTCAAAAACAGAAGTTTGAAAAAGAAGGCAATACAGTATTGAGAAGAGGGAAATGAAGTGACCAGCAGTATTTGCCATTGACGTGATCTGGACCACACAAAATCAATAAAAGAGCAACAAGTCAGTCAGGTATAGAATATGCTTCAGAGAACACAATATGCATTTCATTATATGAAACACAAATTACTTTGTAGTAAACATTTGTTGTACTTTTTGCCACAATCCTAATCTTATATAAACATATTATCTTATTTTGAAATAATTAGCCAATTCTAAAGAGTCATTCTCCTTAGTATATACTTCTGGTTAGGAGAATTAAAATCTCTGAATAGATCTGAAAATTTCTGATGATGTCCCTGTCTTACCCAAAAGGAGGAATATACTTTCCTACAAGTAATATACTTTCCCTTTCTTAATGTTTATGTGCTAATAGTAAAAGGTGATAATAGTAAAAAAGAATCTTTCATTTAAAACACCACAGTTAAAAATATGACTTATAGGGGCGAAGCAATAGCACAGCGGGTAGGGCATTTGCCTTGCACGGAGCTGACCTGGGTTTGATCCCTGGCATCCCATATGGTCCTCCGAGCACCACTAGGAGTAATTCCTGAGCAAAGAGCCAGGAGTAACCCCTGAGCACTTCTGGGTGTGACCCAAAAAGGAAACAATGAATGAATAAATAAATAAATAAATAAATAAATAAATAAATAAATAAATAGATAGATAAATAAATAAATATGAGTTATAGTTACCATAACTTGATTCAGACAACTAACCCCTTAAGTTCCCCCCCTTAGTTTACCTGTCTCACCTCTCCTCTCTGTCACAGTTTGCTGACATTGCAATATGAGACAGATAAAATCACCAACTACAAGGAGCTTTGATTTAAAAAGTACCTATATACCAAATGTAATAGTAGCCATGGAACATTAAGCTCTGTATCCGGCATGCAATAGTAGTCATAGCATTTAATAAATATCACCGAATTATTGTAATAGAGGAAGTAGCACAAGAAGTCTATAAAAACAGGACAACCAGGAAAGCTGTTGTAAAATATTAAAAATCATATTAAGCCAGTAAACCCTGAGAAGCGAATTGCTAGCACAAAGCTTGGTATGAAAACCATTGTTGTCTTATTTTAAAGAATGATGACTTGTTTTAAAATGTTGGCTCCTCTAAATATTAAAACAATAATTTTCTTTCTAATAATTGCATCTTCACATAGGTAGTAATAATCGATGAATAATGTTCATATTTTGCAGCCTGTGTTTTGTTTTCACAATGTTGAAGTTTCATAGAGGTGGATCAGGAGCACCAAGTTCAGTATGAGAATCAGTTAAGGGTCTGTTTCCATGGAGAAAAAAATTCATGATTTAAGTAGCTACAATTGTTCACTATCTATGATCAAAAAATTGTAAGACAACTGCATTACAAATAATTTGTATTACTGCTCTAGGAGAAATCTGGGTACACTAGTAAAATCCTATATTTCAAATGCTTCATCTGCAAATGCCCCCAATCAGCCTGTACCTCTCATAAGTGTTCATAGACCTGTTAATATTCTCACCACAAACAAATACACAGACAGAAATATAACATTGAAATAAACTTAGGAAGTGACATAATATTAAGTCCATATTACCAGCATCATATCTTCTTGAGGTGAACCTCAAATTGTACTTCTATGATTTTCTCTCTGCCCCTACACAAATGCTTCTGCCCTCACTAATGTTCTAGTCAAGAAGCTCTGGATTTAGGACTTAGAAAATAGCATTATCAACAGGCTTCCCAGGATACCTTGCCCTCTGCATCTAAGAATAAATAGACTATAATCTCAAAAGAATGGCAAGTAGTGAAATCTTCCCAGGTGGAACCAGTGTACTGGCTGAAAACTCTGGAGCATTCTCATAACGAGGTAAGACTGAATGCTCCCACACACACGTCACCCCTGAAAAACCCAGCAGTCCCTGTACACATCTTCACTTTGCCAGCAGAGAAACTGCTCAGCCTCATATCTCCTAAAGAACGTGATACTACCAAATCTTCCCAGGTACAAGTGGTCTGAGTGGAGAACACTGGGACTCTCTAGGAATGCAGTGGAAATATTCTCATTTCTGCCTGAAGACACAGCAGCCTGCAGCCAAATCTGATACCCTCCAACATAGAAAAGACCCAGCTCCATACCTGATGATGCTCAAACTGCCAGGACACAAAATTGTTCCAGACCTAGAGCTCCTAGACACCTCAAAATTTCATAGCCAAGTAGGACAGCAAATCTGATTGGAAAGTTGTATAGAAGACCACGAGAATCAATGAACCTAAACAATAACCCAGAAGGCTTAACTAGCACCAGCACAGCAAATCCTCAGATAATAATAATATTTAGTAATAATATTGCCTGAGAGTAATAAATCCTCAGACTTTGGTAATACCACTGTGATATATAACAATTACCACAAATTGACTCTTACTTATCTAAATTTTAATAATTCCATGTGCTTTTCTGAAAAGCACATGGAATTTGTTTATTATAATCTGGACTTCCCCCTCGTCAGAACTCCACCCAGCAGACCAGCCCATCACAGCCCGGCTCGAGCGGCCACTTGCGGCGCGCGGTTCATCAATAAATGCTGGATTTTGAGATGACTACAAGAGTATGCTACCCGCACGGAAGAGCTTGGCATGCTACCCATGTCGTATTTGATATGCCAAATACCAGTAACAATTATAGACCTCATTCCCATGACCTGATGGAATGGTTTGAGGCTCTTTATGTTCCTGGAGCAAGCAGGTGTTCTTGGGCTCTACTTGCATGAGACAGGTCAAATGGAGATGTTACTGGTGCCTGCTCGAGCAAATCGATGATGAACGGGAAGACAGTAACAGTGACAGTGACAATAAATATATGAAGTGAATTTGATTGTGCTTACAAGAAGGCAAGTTGGCAAACTGGGATATTGGCAGAAGGAAGGACATACTGGTGGTGGAATTGTTGTTGGAATGTATAATGCCTGAAACAACTGCATTATGAACAACTTGATAAATCACAGTGTAACAACTACAAATTTAAAAGCTAAAAGAAATAAATAGATTATTTCTGTTTTATGTTGAATCCCTTCAGCTTTCTTTCTCCTGGAAGTACTTCATTCTTGTTTAAAGTTCTTTCAAGCACTTCTTTTTCTTCTGCATAAAGGAGAGGGTATATCCACTCCTATCCTATCTTTTCATGATAAGTATTTCTCTTTCATTCCCTAACCCCTGCCATCAGTCAGTAAAAAGAACTATCATATCATATTTTATGGAAAAAATCTTTTGAGTTGTTTTAAATTATGTCTTAAAATGAAACATGATACAACAAAAGAAACTTTTAGATGCTGACAATAAAATGATTCATATAAGGTAATTGTATATATGGTAGGATGAACTTATATCCCATCATATATCAGATTATAGTGTGAATTTGATAGTGCGGAAAAGACTAGAATTTGGTGATGGGTGCAGCATGATTTATATGTTTATTGAGGTGTGAAACAGTGTTCCATAAATTTACATAGTACTGTAAGCCAACAAAGAACAATCAACAAAGAAACATATAATAAAATTTTAATTGAAGTGCCACAACAAAAGTAGTTAGATGCAATATAGTATAAGAACAGCGAATGTTTAGACATCAACTTTTATATATATAGCTGGGTTTTTTGACAAGTTTTTGTATTTAATTGTCTTACACAATATGGAGATAAGAATCAATCGATATATATTAAGCCTTCCTCTCATACTTGAAATCCATTTCACTTCAAAAAAAGTGAAATTAGGTAATCAAAGTGTTCTAACAGGAGAGAAATAGTTCACAGACACTTAGCTTTAACTACTCTAGGTGTCCAAGGTTATATATTCCCAAGACAAAATGGAACAATAAAACACTATGACCTACTTCAATACCGCTCAATTTTTAATGCTCAATTTAGATAGTTCAATTAATAAAATTAGAAAAATTCCTTTCTATAAAATTAGAAATTTTTAATTTCATTGGAAAAATTCCTTTACATAAAATTTGAATATGCCTTTCCTTTCATTTTATCACTGTATCACTGTCTTCCCGTTCATCACCGATTGGCCGAGTGGGCACCAGTAACATCTCCATATGACCTGTCTCATGCTAATAGAGCCCAAGGGCACCTGCTTGCTCCAGGAACATTAAGAACCTCAAACCATTCCATCAGGTCATGGGAATGAGGTCTATAATTATTACTGGTATTTGGCATATCAAATAAGACCCGGTAGCTTGCCAGGCTCTGCCGTGTGGGTATGCATACTCTAGTAGTCATCTAAAAATCCAGCATTTATTGATGAACTGAACGGCCGCAAGTGGCCGCACGAGCCAAGCTGTAAGGGCTGGTCTTCTGGGTGGAGTTCTGACGAGAGGGAAGTCCAGATATGGAAAATGGAGGCCCTCATGGAGTGGGGGGTTATCTGGCTTGTTGTGAGGCTCTGCTGGGGTGGCGGGCCAGGGCTAGAACCCTGCCATCCCTCCCGGTGCCTCTTGAGTGTCTGAGCACAGGGAGAGCCAGTAGCAGCTCTGCCCCATGTCTGTTTATAAAATTCATTTATATAACCATGTAAAGCACTTTCCTTTTTAGATTTTTCTCCCATTTGCTAAAGAGATAAGAATAGGGTTAGGTTAGCATAAACCTAACAGCAGAAGTACAGCAGGTAGGGTGTCTGCCTTGGATGCAGTGGATTGGGGTCTTTAGCACTAAAATACTAATTGTTATATTTTTTAAATCATGAAATTAAATAAAGGTAATACCCATCAAAACCCAATTATCAATATCCCTTCCAACTTGCAGAAATCTAACTCTTTTTCAGAAAAAGTTGTCTATTCAGAGTGGAACTCTGCTCTATGTGAGCAAACGGTTTTCTTTTAACCAATGGACAGTAAATCAATAATTCATTATATTGTCCTTTATTCCTTGATTTCCAAGAAGTTGAAAGTCTGATATACAATCCACCTCCATGCACATAGAAGAAGCTCCCTCAGTCACTCAAGCTATGTACTAAGTTCACACATACTTGGGTTTTTTGTTTTTTGTTTTGTTTTTCTAGTTTTGCTCAATTTGTTCACTTGGTGTATCAATGTATTCTTCGATGAATGCTTTAAATAACTTTTTGATCTCAGAAGAACATGAACAAACTCTTGCACTTCAGAATTCTCAATGTAATGAAGTTTTGCCTTATTATGCTAACCTACCACTGGTTTTTAAAAAAAAAATTCATTGTTAAAAAATTAAAATGTTTCTTAATGAATTCCTAGCACCATGGGAGGCACTTGACACCATTTGCTCAGTAACATAAACATGACTTACTATTTTTTACAATTGATATCTTATGTTCACAAAATATATTAAAAACTTTACAGAGAAAATTCAAAAATTTCTTCCTTCTGCTGCTTTTTCACTATTCAACACTGTGAAGCATCTTAGGAAAAATTACAAACTTCTCTTTTCCGTTTGCATCATCAGCAATTAGAAAGAAACCAAAATGAACAAATGAACTAAATAAGCAAACTTTCAATGGGGCATCATTTACTGTTTTCCTCCTCTTAACTACTTAGTGCTACATGAAACTGACTACCTCTGACTGGCATGTTCTTTTACATTTTTACCAAAAAAAAAACTTTATCTCACTCCTATTTGTTTGGTTTTCAACTTTTGATAAAGCAATATATTTAAAAAGAATCTGCTGTACTCTTGGCTTAATAGTATTCATTTAATAGCATTTCAACTTTGATGTAAATCTAAAATACAGGGAAGTTTGTGCACAAATGATCTCACAAGTTCAGATTAATGTATCCTTTTAAGAGAGCTCCTGTAGGTCAGCAATTCTCCTAGCACAGCAACTGTGATTTGGGGGCTGCTAAGGAACAAGTGTCTTTGCAATTACGCAAAAGGCCAAGCAGGAAGCACCCTCTAAGTGTATTTGGTGACTCATATCCATTTTCTCTCCAGCTTACTCGCAGTTCGCTCATTAGTGTCAGTGCTGGGGGCTAATGGATACTCAGTAGGAAGTAATTTTTCTTCGCAAGTGTCTGGTAAAAAATAGAAATGAAACCCCAAAGACATGTCTATTTCTGACAATGCTTTCCAATTGTATTTGGGGAGATTTGCTATAAGGGTTCAAGGGTAAATTTGAGATTGTACTGTTTATCTTTCCCCAAAGAGGAGCTTTAATCATGAAAATAGGAAACAAATAATGTATAATAAAAGAGGTTCTATTTTTTCCCTATTGCTTATCTGTTTCATCTAAAATTCTTAGAGAAAATTTAAATACTTGGTATTTATGGCATATCCAAGTACACAGGAGTAAGTTGGCAATGTTTGACAATACTGTAAGGGAGTGGGGTGGAGACAAAAGGCCCTAATTTCCATTGTTTCCTGACCTCAATAGCATAAATATTCCTATGATGGCCAATTTAAAGGTAGAGCATGAGTCACTGAATGCATAAAAAGGGGAAAATTGTAATCAATTTTTTAAGATAGCAAGTGCCAACTCCAAAAACACAACTATTTTAATGCAAAAGTGTTCTCTCTCTTCTCCATATGGAAAAAGAAATCACTTTTCTTTTACAAGAGGTTCATCCAAAATTAAAGCATGATTTCGTTTAGCTGAAGGATATATTTAGTAAATATGTTTATATGCTTATATACATGCCTGTTGCTTTCATCCACATTCCTGACATATTCGGTTCTTATATCTATTAGAATTAGGAATAATATTTGAAATATTACAGAAATTATAGAATCTGTGGTGTTAATGTAAGAGTAAAAAATGAAAGTTATAACAATATGTCAATAAAAATTGGAAGAAATATTACCAATAACCTGAAGATAAATATGAGATTCCTCTGATATAAAGTATTTTTTTCTGGTACATTTAATTTTTGCACTATGGCACAAAAATGTTGACACATTAGCCTCACTAAATAACTTATTACCTATATTGCATGCTTTAAAAATATTGGGGAGTTTACTATACAGTATACAAGTGTTCAGTGTTTTTGTGCTAATCATATTTTTATAGAATCACACACATACAGTACCAGGAATAAATTCAGTGTCTCACTTGTATGAAGTATTTGTTTTGCTAGTTTTAGTCATGTCCCAGGCCCATGTGGTAAACTTTTATATAAAATTATAAGGAGAGATGATGATAGAATTTCAGGTTTAAGAGGAGGCACTGTCTTAATTTACTTCTAAAAGGTAGGATAAAATACCTTCATAAATGAATAAAATCTAGTATTTGACAAATAAAATTACTGTAGACCTAGTGCGTAGAATATCAGATGGTCTATAGGTGAAATATCAAAGTGCTCTGTGTTAAAATTTCCAGATGCACAGGATTTTAAGAAATTTGATAACCAAGAAAAAAAAGTGTGACTCATTCTAACTGCATGTTCCTCTAGGCCTAGAATAGTGAATTGGAACTTGGGTCCTGGAATTAGAATGCTTGGTCTTGATGCCAGTTCTGCAGTTTGGTAACATTTTTATTTCAAATTATTTATCCTCTCTTGTACCAATTACTACCACTGTTAGAAGATGATGATGATGATGAAGATGATGATAATAATAATAATAATGTTAAATTCATTGTGTTATACTAACAATTAAGTCTGTCAATGTTTAAAATGCCTTCAAAGACTTTTATTTATAGGGATTTTTGTTTATTTGCTTTGAAATTTTGTTTTTGTTTTTTGGCTACATCTGGTATGCTTATGACTTACTCCTGACTCAGAGATCACTCCCGGTGGGCTGAGAGACCATGCATTGTGGTGGATATTGAACCCTGGTGGGCCATGTCAAGACAAATGTCTTACCTGCTATACGTTCTCTTGGGCCACAGTTGGCTATACATATATATATATGTATATGTATATATGTATATGTATATATATATGTATATATACTTATATATTCATATATATGCATATATATTCATATATATACATATATATGTATATAAGTAATTTCTTATATATATAACATATAAGTGAATTTCTTTTTTTGGCCTTTTGGGTCACACACAGCGACACTAATAGGTTATCCTGGCTCTGCACTCAGGAATTACTCCTGGCGGAGTTTGGAGGATGTATGAGATGCCAGGGGATCAACCTGGGTAGGCCTCATGTATTGCTCCTGCTCCTATAATGATTTTTATATAAGCATTTGCTAAATTAACTTCACAGAGAATTTTTAAAGATTAGGAATAAAATAAGCTTTTCCTATGAAAATAGGAAAAAAATAAGTGGATTTAAGATCTAATCCAAATCATTCCAGAAAGGTAAAAATTCTACTTGGTCTGATGAATTACATTATCATTGTCATGCTAACTCCAGGACCATACAGATTAATGTTGATGAAAGCAATGGGTTGCAATAAAAAAAGCATTTAGAAGTTTAGGTGGAAGAGATTCCCTCTTTCTTTCACCCTGAGAGAAGTTTTCTAAATATAACATCCAGGAAACCTGAAGGTTACCACTCTAATATTCACAAATTATTCATAGAACTATGAGACATCCCTACTTCTGTAGTCTTAAATGAATGGACTTAATAAAGCAGAATGTACTTTGGCTCCAAAAACTCCTGAAGTATTATTAGCCATATCTGAAATGTTCCTGAAAAGAGTTCATGCAACTAAAAAGTCGTAGTTATCAAATACTAGAGTTCTTGTGTTAGCTTTAAGCCAACATTCTTTCTTCTCTAATCCCTACGATATGATAATGAAGTATTCAGTAGCAAAATTACACATCAATGCACTGAAAGGGCAGAACTAACATGCCTATAGTGATCAATCTTTCTAATCCTTACATGCCTTCTTTGTGCTTTTCCTGATCGTCTCATATTGATGACTTCACTTTAAGTTTCAAATCTGAATATATACTGATACATATTGAAGATAAAATTTCATAATTTATAATGTAAGCAGTAATCTATTGAGTACAAATATTTGATCACTTGATCACTTGAATCCTGTTATTCATCGATTTGCTCAAGCGGTCGCCAGTAACATTTCATTGGAGCCTATCAAGTGCCAATGTAGCCCAATGGCATCTGGTTGATTCAGGAATATGAAGAGCCTCAAACCGTTCCTTCAGGGTCTTGACAAGGAAGTCTGACCATCTTGTAGATGGGCTGCCACGTGGTCTTTTGACATCCCGTGGGATTCAGTCAGTAACGGCTCTAGTCCAGCGGTCATCTCCAAATCGCATTACATGTCCAGCCCATCTGATTTTCGATGTCTTGGCAAAAGAGACAGCATCCCTGATTCTGGAATAGCGATGGAGGTCGGAGCTCCAGATTCCTTCTCTCTCACTTGAGTGAGGCTTGATATTCCAAGCTAGCGAATATCCACGTTGGCAAATGAGCTCTTACGATTCCTCTTTGGGAGACCCGAATAGCATTCTCATCCTGCTTTCGTAGGGCTCAGGTCTCTTAGGTGTATGTTAATGCAGGGAGAATGTGGAGTTGAAGAGATGTGCCCTGCCGGAGGTTCTTTTGTCCTTTTAACTATTTCTTTAATGTCTTTGAAGGCATTCCATGCCGCTCTTTTCCTCCTGCACAGCTCAGGTTTTAGGTCATTCATCATGTTGACTTCTCGACCTAGGTACACATAACTGCTGCATTCAGAGATGTCTGTTCCATTGAGAGTGAATGGGGCCTCTGGAACTAGTTCATTTTTTTCATGAACATTGTTTTGTTTAGATACAGCTGTAGACCTATCTTTCCACATTCTCGGTCGAAGTCAGCCAGCATTTCTGCCTTTGCCTAATGCTTGGTGTTATTAGAATGATATCATCAGCGAAGCGGAGGTGGTATAGTTGCTGACCATCTATCTTCACTCCCATCCCTTCCCATTCTAATTGTCACATGATGTTCTCGAGGGTGGCACTGAAGAGTTTTGGTGAAATGGTATCACCCTGCCGAACCCCTCTTTTGACATCAATGATCACTTCTTTGTAGAATGTTGAGATCCTGGTGGTGAATCTGTAATACAGCTCACGACGGATCTTGATGTATTGGGTTTGAATGCCCTGTTTGGCTAGGGCTTCAATGACTGCTTCAGTCTCCACAGAATCAAAGGCTTTCTTTAAATCAATGAACATGAGACAGAGTGGCATCTTGTACTCCCTACAAACCTAATTGAGCTTGCTTACTGTTGGATATGGTCGATTGTGCTGAATCCTTTCCGGAAGCCAGCTTGCTCGCATGGTTGTCCTTTATCTAGTGTTCTGCCAACCCTGTTCAGGATGAATCGAGTGAACAGCTTGTAGATGACAGACAATAGGCAGATGGGCAATAGTTGTCAATGTCGTGAATGCCTCCCTTCTTGAACAGTAGAACTGTCCTGCTGATTTTCTATTGGGAGGGCACCTTGCATTCGGACATATAGCTTGTGAAGAGCTGAGCTAGTATATTGATGAGTACTGACGGCAGGTTCTTCAGGTGCTCGGGTCTGACTTTGTCTTGGCCTGGTGCTGTTCCCTTCTTTATCGACAAACTGGCATGTCAGATTTCAGAAGTGGGAATGTTGGGAATGACATATCCATCCTGTGGAATTTGGTATGTGGGCAGGTGGACATGGCTATCAAAGGAGATCTGAGTAGAAGTCATGGATAATTTTCTCCATTGGCTTCCTGGAAGATGTGATAGATCCATCAGGGCGTCGGAGGGCAGTCATCTTGTCTTATAGTTGGCAAAGGATAGGCGGGCATTGTGATAGCTTTTCCCGGCTTCTGCTGCATCTTCCAGTATTTCTGCTCTTCTCTCTTTGAGGTCTTCCTTATTGCTTCTCTGCACTGCTTTGCAAGCTGGCCATTAGCATTTGGTCACCTGAGGCTCCTGCCTTGCAGCGTTGGAGAATGAGCTCAAGAGTTTCTGAAAACAGGCGTCCTTTTGTGTCTTTCTCTATCTCTGCATTCTTTGCACAATTGTGGAGGTGCTGAACCAGTCCATTGTATTCTTCATCCATGTCGTCAGTGATGGTATCTTCCCATGTTGCTGCAATGGTGCCAAAGAGTTCCCAGTTGGTGGTCATTCTGGGAGTCTCTTCTTAAACTTTGCAGCCTTTTCTCCCTGTTGTGTGTGTGAAGTAGAATTTTGCACTAAGGAGATGGTGGTCCGATCCTGTTTGGAATTTTGGGACGGCAGTGACATCGGTCTGGCAAAATCGTTGATTGAAGATGATTTGGTCAATTTCGTTGTGGAACTGTCCACCAGGAGATTCCCATGTATCTATCTTTTTTATTTCATTGAGGTGTGTTTTGTGGCTCAGCATGTGGTCTATCTTGGAAAATGTTCCATGTGCACTGGAAAAAATGTTTATTCACCATTTTTGGAATTAAAATTCCTGTATATATCAACTAGCTCTCTTTCTTCCATTTCTTCCTTCAGGTCCAGTATTTCCCTGGTGAGTTTCAGTCTCATTGATCCATCCATAGTTGATAAAGTAGTGTTGAAGTCTCCAACTAGTAGAAATACTACAACCTCTTATTCATTTAGTCATGGATAGGAAACTAGATTATTTCTTTGTCTTGATTATCGTGAATGTGCATATGAAATTAGATATTGATATTTATCATTAAGTTGCTGTTTAATATTCTTCATGCAAAGACTTTATTACTGAAAGAGTTGGTATTTATAATTGTAGGTGTTTAAGGAAACTCCATATCATTTTATAGAGGCTATCCCAATTCTCATTCCCTCTAATATCATATATTTCTTTACCTTCACACACATGTGAAAACTTGCATCCAATCATATTTTTTTTTTGCTTTTTGGGTCACACCCAGCAATGCTCAGGGGTTTCTCCTGGCTCTGCACTCAGGAATCACTCCTGGCAGTGCTTGGGGGACCATATGGGATGCCGGGATCGAACCAGGGTTGGCAAAGGCCATCTGCGTGCAATGCGGACTATTCCTGGACTATCGCTCTGGCCCTGCTTCCAATCATTTTTATGTAAGTAAGTCTCACTGATAAAAGATGATATCTCTTTGTGACTTTAATTTACATTTCCTAATGATATATGATTTTGATCAAGTTTTCATGTTCCTGTTGACCATCTTCATGTACTATTTTTAACAGCACCTATTCAACTTTGTGCAATTTTATTGCAATAATAATTAAATCATTTAAGCACTATTTTCATGATCAACACAAATAGTTACTTCAGCATAAAAGTCATAATCACAAAATGAGTTAAATAGGCATTACTTTTGAGTTTTTATCCTGTATTTTACACATCACCTCAAAAAGTCGAGAGCTATCACTAATAGCTCTTGTTGCAGATACTGGTATGGCTTATGTGCTTTCTATCTGAACCTTCTTCACAACTAGGTAAATAGGAATTTCATCCAGGATTTGAATGAATTAAGCCAAAATAAAATGCTCTATACTTCTTTACACTTGGTGACATTTTGCATCACAACTATTACAAATAAGTAAAAAATAAAAATCAGAAGAGGATATCTATTGGTTTACTTATGCTAAATTTGCTTATGAAGTCCAGAAAAGTAGTTTCTTGTAAAGACAGTGTTAGGAGGAGCTTGGACATTTTGATGGAGTAGAATGCAATAACTTAGTACATTAGTTTAGTACCATAAACATTAACACTATTTAGTCTTGCTACCTAAAGTATAATTAATAAAGAAAAAAATAAAATGTAGGGATGGGAGAGATAACAGAGGGAGTAAGGTGCTCACTTTCATGTGACTAAACCTGGTTAGTTGCCCGGCATCCATTATACAGTCCCCCAAGCAGAGCTCAGTGTAACCCCTGAGCACAGTCAGGAGTAAGCCCTGAGTGCTGCAAGGGATGTTCCCCTAGGAAAAAAATAAATATATATCATGTCAAAATGAAACACCCATAAAATAAGTTCAACTGCCATGCCCCTTTTAAACTTGACTCTTCCATACTTATTACCTAAAACCCTCCTGTGCTGTTTGCTTGTACTCTTAAGACAAAACTTAAGACAAAAGATGGTAAAGCTGATGGGTACAAGATGCCCAGAATAATAGCATGAAGGAGCACATACCTGATTCACACTGCTTCTTTTTAATGCTTAATGATTGATAAATACTTAATGATTGAAAATTTTCTTCAAGTCTTTATAATCATAAGCTACTGCTATAGGTAGCCAAGAATAACAACTTGCTGTGTTCATATATAAAAATGCAAGCTTTGGGATTCGGGTGCAAGATGGCTTCAAAATTAAAAAATTCCTAAATTCACTTCCTACCACAGACTTGTCAAATCTGGAGAGGAAAAAAAGACATGGAGGACTGAAGATATGGAGGTCTTACCATAAAACTCACTACACAGTATGTTAGGTTTGAATGTGGTGAATTGGGTTTGATCCCTAGCATCCCATATGGTCCACAGAGCACCTCCAGGAATGATTCCCTGAGTACAGAGCCAGGAGTCACCCCCTGAGCATTGCCAGGTATAGCCCAAAAAACAAAAAATCATTTACACAGAAGTTTGCAATTGAAAAATTCCAGCTATTTCATGAGGGAAGCATTTGGATCCAAAATCTAAATTCCCTAAATTATTTTTTTAGGTTTCCACCTGAGGAACAGTGCTCAAAGACACATAACTCTTAAATCCAGTAAATCCTATCCAAATGATTCATGCTGTAGCTAAAAAAAAATTGTGCTATAGATAATGTGCCTTCCTCACTCAGGTAGGTCAAGCAGGGTTCTATTCCAGGTATCACATATAGTGCCCAAAGTACTGCCAGGGGTGATCCCTGAGGAGAGAGCCAGGAACAAGATCTCTGAACATAGACAGGTACATTTCCACAAATAAAACAAAGCAAAAAAATTGACTAAGATTACAGCAAAACAAAGGCGTCATCCTTAATGGACTCTGAAGGATTTCTGTGGTAATCCTCCCAAGAATCAGCTCACAGAGAAAAATCAACCCAAAGTCACCTCTCAATCTTTTCCTAAAAAAAGTTTATTTGTATACAATGAAAACAACTGTTGCCTAAAGGTAAAGCTTCTAACATAACATATATTTGGGTTTGACAGTAATTCTCCATAGAGCCCAGAAAAGCTAGTGGGAATTTCTGTGCTGTTTTGAGTCTGAACAACTGCTATCCATTTTAAAGGAAAGATATGTCATTACATGCATCTGACCTTTTTGAAGTCTGTAAGCATCATCCAGGACCTACGTTGTTGATTTCCTGACTCTAGTGGCTTACGGCCCTTGAGATTCACAGCTCCCACAGGATGACGGCAAAGAAGTTGTTCTTAATTTGGCTCTTCCCACTGCTCCCACCACCAGAAACAGGGAAGAAAAATAAAAATAACCTCTCACATCCAACAGTTCCAGTAAGATATACTTGGACACTTTAAAAACTGTACCTTGGGATCCAACTGCCAATCAGTCTGGACACTGATGGACTGGATACACCTTTTGTACACTAATGAAAGATTTTTGAGCAAAGAGGGGCAGATTGAGTATCAAAGGTTTAGGAAAAGAAAACAAGAACTAAGCAAATATAAGTTTAATTTCCTATGTAAGAACCTATCATCAAAACTAAGAAAGGAGGGTCCAGTGTGATAGTGCAGCAGGTGGGGTGTTTGCCTTGCATGAAGCTGACCCCAGCATCCCCGTGAGCACCACCAGGAGTAATTCCTGAATGCAGAGCCAGGAGTAACCCCTGAGCATCACCACATGTGACTTCCCCGCCACCCCTGCAAAATGAAAGACTAAGAAAGTGTTGCTGTTCTATCTACTGCACAGAAACACAGAATCAAAGAAATAAATAAACAGAAATGTTTCCTTTTATTTCTTTTCTGGACACACCAGCAATGTTCAGGACGTACTCTTGGTTCTCCTCTCTCTGGGGCATGGGGGTGGGGGGGCATATGCCAGCTAGAGACAGAACCCAGGTTATCTGCACATTACAGTCTCTACTGTCTCTCGATGCTTAGAAATATTTGCTAAGCATAAAAATAAAAGATCTCAGAATTTTATTTTAATGAAGCCATATGCCTCCTTAATGATATCTTTTGTAGATTTGTTTCCAAGAGCAAAGGGAAATAAAAGGCAATACAAACAAACGGTGTATACCAAACTTCTGCATCGTGAAATAAATCACCGTTAGGATAAAAAAAAATATCAGTTTACTGAATGGAAGAAAATGTTTGAAAGCTATCTATCAGACAGATATATAAAAAAAGCATTGCAATTCAACAATAATAAAACAGAAACCCAGTTTTTAAATGGCCAGAGCATACAACTAGGTATTTCATATAAGGTATACAAATGACCAATAGCATATGATAAGATATTCTTCATTGCTGATTGTTATTGAAATACAAAGTAAAACCACAATAAAATTTTACCACATTTGTTGTTATGACAATTATTGAAAAGTTAATAAATTGTCATTTTTGATAAGGATTGCTTTAGGTAAAAAACAACAACAACAAAATGTTTGGAGCTGGAGCGATAGGACTGTGGGTAGGGTGTTTGCCTGCATGTGGCCTCCCCGCTTCAATCCCTGGCATCCTGCACACGGCCCACCCGGGTTCAATCCCCGGCATCCCATATCATCCCCAGAGCACCACCAGGAGCAATTCCTGAGTGCAGAGCCAGGAGTAACCCCTGACCGCTGTCAGGTGAAGCAATATGGAGATATCTTGAAAAGGAATACAACTCTCGTATGACCCAGCAATACCACTTCTTGACATCTACCTCCAAAATATAAAAACATTAATTTGAAAAGATATACACAAACCTGTATTCATTTAGTGCTTGATGTTATAATCATGGTACGGAACAAACCCAAATGACAGACTATATATTAATGGTACAAGAAGTTGTGGTGCATAGATGTGGGGAAAAGGGGACTCGCATCCATTGTTGGTGGGAATGCCAACTGGTACAGCATTTTTGGAAAACAATATGGACATTCCTCCAAAGACTAGAAATTGAGCTCCTGTTCGACCCAGCCATACCACTCCTGGTACTATACCTTGGGAAGCCAAAAACACTCAGCGGAAACACCATCTGCACTTTAATTTTCATAGCAGCTCTATTCACAATAGCCAGAATCTGGAAACAACCAGAGTGCCCTTGAACTTATGACTGGATAGAGAAACTTTGGTACATCTACACAATGGAACACTATGCAGCTGTTAGGAAAAATGAAGTTTTCAAATTTGCCTATAAATGGATGGACAAGGAGGAGGGTCATGATGAGTGAAATGAGCCAGAAGGAAAAAAACAGATATAGATTGAATAACTGCATTTATTTACACGACATAAATATATATGTATACATATATACATGTATACATACATTTATATGTATGTACATATATGTACAAATATATATGTATACATCATACATAATATGATACCAATATCCAAGGTCAGGAGAAACATAGATAGGGAAGGTCTTGTCAAAAGTGGAAATTACTACAAATGTGTGGGAGTCAGAGGTTAGGTAAGACAGAGAAGGGAACAGTGTGCTAATAATTGTTGAAAGTGCTAATACCAACCTAGAACTGAGCATTAAATACAGGCAAAAAAGATACACATGATAACCTCTAAATGTATGTATTGCAATCCATAATGTATAAGAGAAGGAAGAGAGAAAGAGAGAGAGAGAAAAGAGATAAAGAAACTGCCATAGAGGCAGGTAGGGGAGGGGGAAGGAATCAGGGACATTGGTGGTGGGAAATGGGCACTGGTGGAGGGATGGGTGCTGGAACACCATATGACCCAAACATGATCATCTTTGCAATTGTATATCTCATGGTGGTATAATGAGTCCAGTGGTAGGGCATTTGCCTTGCATGCGCCCAGGTTCAATCTCCAGCCCTATGGTCCCCACTCAGTCGAATAATTGGCCGAGCCAGGAACCCTGCTTGCGCAGGTGTGACCCAAAGGATTTTTAGATTAGATGACTACAGAGTATGCTACCTGCCGGCGAGCTGGCAAGCTACCGTGTCGTTTTGATATGCCAAATCCAGTAACAGTACCTCATTCCCATGACCTGATGGAATAGTTGAGGCTCTTTATTTCTGGAGCAAGAGGTGCTTGGCTCACCAGGAAGGGTCATGATGTGGTGCCGTCTCGGATGAGGAAGACAGTACAGTGAGTGATGGTGGTATAATAAAATATTAAAAAAAGAATTTGTGGTACATATTTTACATGATGAAAAACTGCAATAGAGGATGAAATCATGCTGAGGATATGCTGCTGTGTGAAGTCAGTCAGAATTCAAGGAACAGACAGAATGATGACTCTTCTGAAAATTAGATAGAGAACAACAAATGACCTAAAGCAACAGAACTGGATAGTTGATCTGCAGAACCCAGTTTATACTGGAGGGAGTAGGATGAATGGGAGGGAACTAGGAGGCAATGGTGGAGGGAAACAGACACTCTGGTGGTTGGTTGGGTTTTAGAACCCTGAATGAATGTACAGTTGTTGAAGTGAAAGCCTATAAACCTGAAATTCATCTGGTGCCATAAACTCATACTACTTGATTGTTTTAAAGCATGCCTATATTTAAAAATAAATATTTCCAAATAATGCTCATAAAAATGTTTTCCAAAGTCAGAAGAAAAAATAGAAACTTCAACCAACAGCCATTAATCAGAGAACTAAAAAAGATAATAACTGAACTAAAAAATATCAATAGAGGGGTTCAAGAATAGGTTAGGTCAGTGAAAAGAAAGCATAGCATCAAAAACTCAAATACAGGGCAATGGTAATCATCCAATTATAAAAATAAAAAAGTAAAAAATAGGACAAAAAGGAAAATAAAATTGCAGGCACATAGGGGCCAGAGCAATAGGTAAGGCACTTGCCTTGCACACAACTGAGCTTGGGTTCCATCCCCAGCACCCCATTTGTTCCCGTAAGCACCTCCAGGAGTAAGCCCTGAGTACTGCTTCGATGTTGCAAAAAAAATGAAATAAATGTGTAGGAAAATTAACTGGTAAACCAAAAGTATAGCCAAAGTAACAGGGTTTTTCATCTTGCCTTAGCTCAGAGCACTTGTTCTTTCCATTCCTTTATCATGCTTTTAGTGACTTACAGATATTCTATTTAAAATTTAGAAAAGATTTTAAGGTGCATAAATCAAAGTTTTCATTTAGCCATATTGAACCTAAGACCCAGAACAGTTTAATATGATCAAGTATGAAATACAACAATCCTGGGTTCTTCCCACTAAATTTATGCAGAAATGATTAGGATTTTTAAAAATGGAAAGTTAGCTTGAAACCAAAATCAAATAATTTAGATTAAGAAAAGAAACCAAGTTAAAATTACTGGAGAAAACATAAGGAAAAAGAGGTCATTGAAAAGACTGCTTTGGCAATGGTGAGGTGTGATGTTGCAAGAAGCCGATATTTTGGTATCACAGGAGTATCTGAGGAATTCCAGGAAACAGAAAAGGCTATACCTGAGGAGCACACACTGACTGACATAGGGATGGGTCTTGCCAGAGAAGGGTCCGATGAATTTCACTGATATATTCTAATATCAGGAAAGACCAGTCACAAATTAGCTTCTGTTGTTAAAAAAAAAATTTTTTAAAAAAAAGGATTTACAATGTGTTTTTGTTGTTGTTTTTTTTGTTTTTTGGCTTTTTTAGGCCACTCCTGGCTCTTCAATCAGGAATTACTCCTGGTGGTGCTCACGGGACCATATGAGATGCCAGAGATCAAACCCCGGTCAGCCGAATGTAAGACAAACGCCCTCCCACACTGTGCTATTATTCTAGTTCCTACAATTTGTTTTTTAAAAATGTTCATAGTTCAAGGCATCTTTCTTGTTGTACAGCTGATTCATTATACATATTCTAGTTAATTTTAAAAGTTTGTTAAGTAATGATAACAATAATACACACAAATATAGAGGCAGACAGAAAAAAGATTGAAAAAACTATAGAGAATGATGCCAATAGCAGTTATTTCTGAATGACAGGATTAAAGAAGATAGTTTGATGGTAAAGGATCCCCATGGTAATAAGTTACTGAGAAGTAATAAAACCTACCAGCCCTGAGGCTGTCCATACCCACCTTGTAGAAACCAGAACTGAGGCCTGATAAGAACTTTATCTGATGCCAGTACAGACCTAGAGAAGGCTGGATACCCCTTCAGAGAAGCTCCAGCAGTAACAAATGCCAGCAAAGGAGTATCATAGACCATTGACTACTCCCAACCCTTCCCCTTGGCAACCACCCTAGCCACAGAATCTTACCAAGGTAGAAATCTCCATATGGGGCAGGTTAGGAGAAATTCTATAAGACAACTCAAACAAAGGAACTCTGTGCATATCCTGCCTGAGACCTTGTGCTGCCTGTGCTTATGTGGTGCTGCTAAGCACATGAGCTGCAGAGCATATGTGTCAGCTGCATCTCTCCTTTTGAGATGTGAACTTTCATTCCTTCATATCTAATGCTGAGATGTGTATAATAACTAGCATGGAATTAGATTTGGGATGTGTCCCATATCTAATATTGTGGCTGTCTCTCCACTCTGGAGCAGCCTGTGTTCTCTGAGATATTATTCTCTCTCTGTGTCTTTCTCTCTCTCTCTTCTTTTGCACAATGAGGGGTTATCATGCATATCCCTTTACCTAATTTCAATACTTAGTTCTAGTTTAGCTTTGCCATTTCCAATTATTATTGGCAGAATGATCCCTTCTGTAGTGTACCTAACCTATACCCACACACATTTGTAGATTCCAACTCTTGACAGGTGCTCCCTGGACTCTGTTTTGTCTGGTCTTGGATATTAGTCTCATAATATATTTTTATCCCACAAATTAATGCAGTTTTTCTGTATCTGTCATTTTCCTTCTGACTAACTACACTGAACATGATACTCTCCATGTTCATCCCATTGTAGCCATATTTCATGACTTCATTTTTTGTAACAGCTGCATAGTATCCCATTGTGTAGATATACCATAGTTTCTTTATCCAGTTCTGTTCTGGAGTACTCTTTTGTTCCTGATTCTGGCTATTGTGAATAGTGCTGCAATGAATATAGAAGTGAAGATGGTGAATCTCCCCCACAAGTGTGTGTGTGACCCCTGTGTCTCCGTGGACCCAAGTTGCCCCAGGGAAGAGCGGAAACTCCATCAACAGGAACCAAGGCAAACTGCCTTGGTTTCACCGCGGACCCTTTGGGCCCTGCGCTTCCGGGACCAGCGGCAATCTCCCCCACAGGTGTGTGTGTGACCCCTGCGTCTCTGCGGACCCAAGTTGCCCCAGGGAAGAGCGGAAACTCCATCAACGGGAACCAAGGCAAACTGCCTTGGTTTCACTGCGGACCCTTTGGGCCCTGCGCTTCCAGGAACATCCCAAAACTCAAAACCGCCCAGAAGCGTGCCAGCCTCTGCGGGTGACCCTCTTACTACCTATCTTGGATGAGGTACCAGTGAACCTTGCTTCCTACATCCTTGCTACCCACCCAAACTCTGCAAACAGACCAGACACCTACTAACTGTACTATCTAGTCCCCCAAGACCCCATATTTGCAACCTACAATAGTCATAATGGTAAAGCAACGCAAAATTCCATCAAGCTCTGTGAGTGAAGTCACTAGTCCAGATGAGCCAAGCAATACCAATGAGTTGTATAACCTCTCTGATAAGGAATTTCGGAAAGAAATGTTAAGAATTCATAAGGAATTCAAAGAAGCAATGGAATGCAAACTCAATAAAATACAAGAGGACATGATAGAAGAAGTGAGGAAAATGCAAATGGAAATGACAGTTATTAAAAATGAGGTAAATGAAATGAAAAACACAGTGGAAAGCCAGCATAGCAGAATAATAGCTACTGAAGAAAGAATTAGTGATCTCGAGGACGAGTTCCAAAGATTCGCTACACAACACCAGAAGATAGAAAAAAGACTCACAATTACTGAACAGACAACAAGAGATAATCGGGATGAAGCCAGAAGAAACAACATACGGATCATTGGGGGTCCCAGAAGGGCAAGAAGAAAACCCTGATGAAGAAGAAACTGTCAAAGCCATAATTGCTGAGAAGTTCCCAGAACTAAAGAACGCTTGCCTCAGGATCCAGGAGGCCCGTAGGATACCAGCTAAAAGAAACCCCAACAAGAATACTCCAAGACACATCTTAATAAAAATGACAAAAACTATAGATAGAGATAGAATACTGAAAGCAGCAAGATCAAAGAAGGAAATCACATACAAAGGAACATCTCTAAGATTTACAGCAGACTTCTCTGATGAAACACTCCGAGCCCGAAAACAATGGTGGGATATTGTGAAAAGGCTCAATGAACTGCAGGCCTCACCAAGAATTCTTTACCCGGCCAGACTCACATTCAGATATGAAGGAAAGATACACAACTTCATGGATAAGCAACAACTCAGGAACTTCATGGACTCAAAACCAACCTTAAAAAGAAGGACTGAAGGGTCTACTGTAATACGACCAAACCCATAAGCACAACAAGCACAAACAGAAAGATGGCACAAAATCCGATGACAATAATCTCTCTCAATGTCAATGGTCTAAATGCACCAATTAAGAGACACAGAGTAACAAAATGGATTAAAAAATTGAACCCAACATTCTGCTGTCTACAAGAAACGCATCTGAATAATCAGAACAAACACAGACTCAAAGTCAAAGGTTGGAAGACCATTCTCCATGCAAACAACTCCTCCAAAAAAGGCTGGTGTGGCCATATTAGTATCAGATAATATAGACTTCAGGCTGAAAAAGGTTAGAAGGGACAACGAAGGCCATTTCTTATTACTTAAGGGGTATGTACACCAGGAAGAAATTACACTACTAAACATATATGCACCCAACGAGGGGCCAGCAAAATATATAAAACAACTGCTAAGAGACCTCAAAGAAGACATTAACAGTAGCACAATAATAGTTGGAGACTTCAACACTGCTCTATCAATGATGGATAGATCAACAAGACTGAAACTCACCAAGGAAATATTGGCCCTCAAGGAAGAAATGGAAGAAAGAGAGCTAGTGGATATATACAGGGCTTTTCATGCCAAAAAAGCTGAATACACATTTTTCTCTAGTGCACATGGAACATTCTCCAAGATAGACCACATGCTGAGCCACAAAGCATACCTCAATAAAATAAAAAGATAGAAATTGTGTCAGCTATCTTTTCAGACCATGATGCACTGAAAATGGAAGTTAACCGTACACAGAAACAGGGAGTCAAACCAAACACCTGGAAACTGAACAGCTCACTCCTGAACAACAAATGGGTCATAGAAGAAATCAAACAGGAAATCCAAAGATTTCTGGAAACAAATGAAAATGAAGACACCAACTATAAGAACTTGTGGGACACGGCAAAAGCCGTGTTAAGAGGGAAGTTTATAGCTCTGCAAGCAAACATCAGGAAACAAGAAAGGGCCCACATAAATAACCTGACTACACAGCTGAAGACATTAGAAAAAGACCAACAAAAGGAGCCCAACCCAGGC
Organism: Cryptotis parvus; assembly: GCA_021461705.1. Classification (NCBI taxonomy): domain Eukaryota; kingdom Metazoa; phylum Chordata; class Mammalia; order Eulipotyphla; family Soricidae; genus Cryptotis; species Cryptotis parvus. The sequence goes on along the minus strand of JAJIBD010007475.1, from coordinate 45,955 downwards.
AGAAAAAAGGAAATAATAAAACTTAGAGAGGAAATCAATGAGTTGGAAACCAAAAAAAACAATCCAAAAGATTAATGAAACCAAGAGCTGGTTTTTTGAAAAAGTTAAACAAGATTGACAAACCATTGGCAAGACTTGTAAGGACAGGGAAAGAGAGAACCCAAATAAACAGAATCAGAAATAAAAAGGGTGACATCACAACAGAAACCACAGAAATCCAAAAGATCATCAGAGATTACTTTGAGAGCCTGTATGCCGTGAAACATGAGAATCTAGAAGAAATGGATAAATTCCTGAAGTCCTATAACCTCCCACGGCTGAAACAAGAAGACCTCCAATACCTGAATAAGCCTATCACCATTGAGGAAATAGAAACAGTAATTAAAAGTCTGCCCAAACACAAAAGCCCAGGTCCAGACGGATTCACTAGTGAACTCTACCAAACCTTTAAGGAGGACCTACTGCCAGTCCTTTTCAAGCTCTTCCAGGAAATAGAAGAAACAGAAACACTCCCAAACAGCTTCTATGAGGCACATATCACCCTGATACCCAAAGCAGGGAGAGACAACACAAAGAAAGAAAACTACAGACCAATATCCCTGATGAACACGGATGCTAAGATCTTCAACAAAATACTAGCAAACAGAATCCAAAGACTCATCAAGAAGATTATACATCATGACCAAGTAGGATTCATCCCGGGAATGCAAGGATGGTTCAACATTCGCAAGTCAATCAACATAATACATCATATCAATAAAAGAAAAAATAAAAACCATATGATCCTATCAATAGACGCAGAGAAAGCATTTGACAAGATCCAGCACCCGTTCATGATTAAAACCCTCCAGAATATGGGAATTGAAGGGACTTTCCTCAAGATAGTTACAGCCATCTACCAAAAGCCCACAGCGAGCATCATTCTCAATGGGGAAAAGTTGAAAGCCTTCCCCTGAGATCAGGGACAAGAGAAGGTTGCCCACTCTCACCTCTTTTATTCAATATAGTACTGGAAGTACTTGCCATAGCAATCAGAGAAGAAAAGGACATCAAGGGCATCCAGATAGGCAAGGAAGAAGTCAAGCTATCATTATTTGCAGATGACATGATATTATACCTAGAGAACCCTAAACTCTCTACCAAAAAACTCCTAGAAACAATAGATGCATATAGTAGAGTGGCAGGATACAAAATCAACACCCAAAAGTCGGTGGCTTTCCTATATACAAATAACGAAAGAGAAGAAAGGGATATTAAGGAAACAATTCCATTCCCAATTGTGCCACAGAAAATCAAATACCTAGGAATCAACCTACCCAAGTGTGTAAAGGACCTGTACAAAGAAAACTACAAGACACTGCTCCAAGAGATAAAAGAGGACACAAGGAAATGGAAACATATTCCCTGCTCATGGATGGGGAGAATCAACATTGTCAAAATGGTAATACTCCCTAGAGCTCTATACAGATTCAATGCAGTCCCTATAAGGATACCCATGACATTCTTCAAAGAAATTGACCAAATACTCCTGAAATTTGTATGGAACAATAAACCCCCAAGGATAGCTAAAGCAATCCTCGGGAAAAAGAAGATGGGAGGCATCACCTTTCCCAACTTCAAACTGTACTACAAGGCAGTAGTAATTAAAACAGCATGGTATTGGAATAAAAACAGACCTGTGGACCTATGGAATAGAATTGAGTATCCTGACACCCAACCTCAAACACATGATCATGTAATCTTTTATAAAGGTGCAACGAGTCTAAAATGGAGTAAAGAAAGCCTCTTCAACAAGTGGTGTTGGGAAAACTGGGCAGCGACATGTAAAAAAATGAATTTGGACCTGTGTCTAACACCATGCACAAAAATCAGATCAAAATGGATTAGAGATCTGAATATCAGACTTGAATCCATAAAGTACATTGAAGAAAATATAGGAAAAACCCTCCACGACATTGAAGCTAAAGGCATCTTCAAAGGTGAAACATCACTAACAAAGCAACTAGAAGAAAAGATAAACATATGGGACTACATGAGACTAAAAAGCTTCTGCACCTCAAAAGAAACAGTGACTAAGATACAAAAGCAGTCCACAGAATGGGAAAGAATATTCACCCAATACCCATCTGATAAGGGGTTAATATCCAGGATATATCAGGCACTGGTAGAACTTTACAAGAAGAAAACAAACAACCCCATCAAAAAATGGGGAGAAGAAATGAACAGAAACTTCAGCAAGGAAGAAATTCGAATGGCCAAAAAAAATATGAAAAAAATGCTCATCATCACTAATCATCAGAGAGATGCAAATCAAAACAACAATGAGATACCACTTTACACCACAGAGACTGGCACATATTCAAAAGAGCAAGAACAACAAGTGCTGGCGTGGATGTGGGGAAAAAGGGGACACTCATCCATTGTTGGTGGGAATGCCGGCTGGTACAGCCTTTCTGGAAAACAATATGGACATTCCTCCAAAGACTAGAAATTGAACTCCCATTTGACCCAGCCATACCACTCCTGGGAATCTACTCTGGGAAACCAAAAATACGCAGCGGAAACACCATCCCTACTTTTATGTTCATAGCAGCATTATTCACAATAGCCAGAATCTGGAAGCAACCAGAGTGCCCGAAAATCGATGACTGGATAAAGAAGCTTTGGTACATCTACACAATGGAATACTATGCAGCTGTTAGGAAAAAATGAAGTTATAAAATTTGCCTATAAATGGATGGACATGGAGAAGATTATGTTGAGCTAAATTAGCCAGAAGGAGAGAGACAGACACAGAATGACTGCATTTATCTGCATAACATAAATATATATGTACATATTAAGATACCAATATCCAAGGTCAAGTGAAACATATATCAGGAGGTCTTGTCAAAGGTGGAAATTATCACAAACATGTGGGAGTCAGAGGCTAGGTAAGACAGAAAATGGAACAGTGTGCTAACAATTGTCGAGGGTACTAATGCCAACCTAGAACTGAGCATTAAATAGAGGCAAAAAGATACACATGACAACCCTTTAATGTATGTTCTGTAATCCATAGTCTGGAGGGAAGGAAAAGAGAAAGAGAGAGAAAGGGAAAGAAATAAAGAACCTGCCATGGAGCAGGGCTGGGGGGAGGGGAGGGAACTGGGGACGTTGGTGGTGGGAGATGGGCACTGGTGGTGGGATGGGTGCTGGAACACTGTATGACCAAAACCCAAATATGAACTTTTTTATTGTATATCTTTGTAATTGTAAAAATAAAAAATTAAAAAAAAAATAAAATAAAAGATCTACATTAAAAAACAAAAGAAGTGCAGATGGTGTTTCTGCTGTGTGTTTTTGGGCCCACAGCTTATTTTCCCAGGAGTGGTATTGCTGGATCAAATGGGAGTTCAATTTCTAGTTTTTGGAGGTATGGCCATATTGTTTTCCTAAAAGGCTGGACCAGTCGACATTCCCACCAACAGTGAATGAGTCTCTTTCTACCTGCATCCACATCAGCACTGGTTGTTCTTGCTCTTTTGGATTTGTGCCAGTCTCTGTGATGTGACATATCTCATTGTTGCTTTGATTTGCATTTTGCTTATGATTAATGATGAAGAACATTTTCATGTATCTTTTGACTATTTGAATTTCTTCTTTGAGGAAGTTTCTTCTCCCCATTTTTAATGGGGTTGGATATTTTTTTCTTGTAAGTTCTTCCAGTGCCTTTTATATCTTGAATATTAACCTCTCATCAGATGGGTATCAGGTATATTCTTTCCCAATTCATAGGCTGTCTTTGTATTTTGATCACCATTTCTTTTGAGGTGCAGAATTTATTTATTTATTTATTTATTTATTTATTTATTTATTTATTTATTTATTTATTTGCTTTTTTGGGTCACACCCAGCAATGCTCAGGGGTTTCTCCTGGCTTTGCACTCAGAAATTACTCCTAGCGGTGCTTGGGGGACCATATGGGCTGCCAGGGATCTAACCTGGACCGGCATGGGCGGCGGCATGTAAGGCAACGGCACTACCCACTGGGCTATTGCTCCAGCCCACTTTTTAAATTTCATGTAGTCCCAAAAAATACATTTAAAAAAATTAACTTTTTCCCTTTTTACGTCTTTTTTGAACTTTCCAAGAATGTGGGTCATTGAAACAAGGGGTCATATGCTAGTTGATGATCTCCTTGGTGTCCAGGCACCCAGGTTATGAGAAATCAGCTAGGCCACCCTGTGTCTTTCCATATCTATGATTCCCTTTCTTTACAGCCATGTTCCTAATATCACCATACCTGTTCCACTTTTTGTTTCTCATGAATAAATGGGTCTAGTTGTCATCCCATTGTCCAGGCCTCTCCTTTTCCCCATGAATGATATTATGTGTTCTGTTCCTCAATGCCTGATCCAGTACACAACAACCTACATTCCCTCCTTAATATCTGTTCACATAGTATAACCTGGTCTTGTCCCTATACCATTCTGTCTATTGTACACTTACCTAGACTGATATCTGAAGCTGGAACCCTATAACCTGTGTCTCTTTGCTGAGAATTACTCCTCTATAACCTGTTGTTGAGCCTCTCTAGGACTGTATCCCTCAGCTCTGTGTCCCACTGGTTTTAGTTAATCTAAGGCATGCCACTGTATGTGGATGAGATCCCTGCTGTCCTTCTGTCAGTCCTATTGTTTGAGGGGGCAAAAAGAGGGTTTGACTGGCCTATGTCTTCCTTTTATCTATATCTCACCCCCAGACATCCCATTATCTATTTTTACTAGATACCTTTCAGTAGGAAAGATTTAAAATAACCAAAGATAGTTCAGCTGATGCCTCACCATTCCACTCCACTGAATCACATAGTGCTTAATTATGATTTCATCTAACAAGCATCTAATATATACCAATACAATTCTGAAATTATTTAGTTCCCACTTAGACCATAATTAAGTAAATGAATTTCACCCAGGAATGAGTGATATAGAAATTTAAAAGTAAATGAGATTTTGAGTGAATTTAGTAGGGATATTCAGCAAATAGCTCCTATGAAGTTAAATTTTAACTAAGCCATCATAATAGAAAGATAATTGAATCTATAGGGAAATAGGAATTTACAGGAATTACAGGAAATAGGAATAAAAGATATGAATATCCTAAAGCAAGAATGAATTTAGCAAGTTCAAGGATCTTAAAGAAATTTAGTGTTATGTCTGAATTATAGTGAAGAAGAAAGCTAGCTGACATAAGTAAGATAAGAAGATAGAATACCAAGGTCTATCAAAAATATAATGTGAGCTAATGTTATTGGTCACATTTATAATTTTAAATGTGAAAAAGAGTTTTACTTTTTTAAAATTTTAAAAATTCTAAAGATTTTTAAAAAAGAATTTTTAAAAAGAAATTTTAAAAGAATTTTAAAAGATTTTTTAAAAAATTTTTAAAAATTTTAAAAAGTGAAAAGTGATTTACATCCCTCATCCAATTTTAGCTACAATTTTAAAAAGCAAAAACAGGTGAATTAATAACACTAATATTTATTTCCCTGAAACTCCAAAACATCTTTTCTATTATCATGAACTGAAAAATTATTGACTATATATTTTGCATTATTTTTTCTTAATGAAGTTTTTTAATTTGTTGTAGGCTTTATACAATTAATTATGTCCATCCCCTAGTTTTGCTGGGTTCTGAGAACTCAGCAGTTCAAGTTTTCACTTTGAACTTCCCTTACTCAAGAATTCTATACCACAGGTGACTGAAAGTTACCATGCTGGGCGATATATATAGCAATAGATAGGTTGACATTCTAAGACACTGTAAAGCTGGGAATTTATTCTAAATTTAGTGAGAATTTATTGTATAGCTCTTAACAAACCAATAATAAAAATTAAATTGTCTTGACAATTTTATGTGCTTTTTATGATGTTAAAGCATAATAAATACAAAATACATATATTAGTAGAGTGTATGAACAAAATGTGTACATTGCTACTACAAAATTCATATATTAGTATAGTATATGAACCTAACATATTTTTTGCAGTGTCAGTGATCATACTATGAGTCCTATACAAGTGAGGTAAATAATCACCGCTGAGCTACACATCCCTCATCCAAACCAAACATTTTACCCCTAATTATGATCAGTAATACTTTACTATTCATTAGAAATAATAACTAACACAAATAATTTTCACTAAACACTATAAATGACACCCTGGTCTAGTCCACAATCACTCCTTATCTGTCTTAACAATTACACTCTATTTCCTTCTGCAGTCAAGTCAATCAGTGCTCAAATGACTTCATTAAAACTGAAATGAACTCATAAGAATCTTCAATAATCACTGTAATGAGGGCCAGAGCGATAGCCCAGTGGGTAGGGCATTTGCCTTGCATGCGGTTGGCCCATGCCGGCCCAGGTTCGATCCCGGTATCCCATATGGTCCCCTAGCACCGCCAGGAGTAATTCCTGAGTGCAGAGCCAGGAGTAACCCCTGAGCATTGCTGGGTGTGACCCAAAAAAAAAAAATGACTGTGATGAGTCCTTATCCAAAGAGGCTTCTACACTCCTAACATCTTGCCCTGCCTATGACTTCATTTCACACCATCCTGTTTACTCTTTTTCAGCCTCTCTAATTTTACTGGTACTCTGAGAACACACCAGGTACACTTTGGCCTGAATAATTTGCCCTGGTTATTCCCTTTTCACTTGTTCACTTGATCACTCGACATCCCGTTATTCATTGACATTCATCGATTTGCTCGAGCCAGCACCAGTAACAATTTCCATTTGACCCAATGGCATCTGCTTGCTTCAGGAATACAAAGAGCCTCAAACCGTTCATTCAGGGTCTTGACGAAGAAGTCTGACCATCTTGTAGGTGGGCAGTCACGTGATATTTTGACGTCCCATGGGATCCAGTCAATAATGGCACTAGTCCAGTGGTATCTCCAAGTCACATTACATGTCCTGCCCATTTCGATGCCTTGGCAAACAAGACGGCGTCCCTGACTCTGGAACAGTGACGGAGGTCGGAACTCCAGATTCCTTCTCTCACTTGAGTGAGGCATGATATTCCAAGCATAGCTCTTTTGATTCCTCTCTGGGGAGACCTGAATAGCATTCTCACCCTGCATTCTTAGGACCCAGGTCTCTGAGGCATATGTTAATGCAGGGAGAATGGTGGAATCAAAGAGATGTGCCCGAGTCGGAGGTTCTTAGTCCTTTTAGCTATTTCTTCAATGCTCTTGAAGGTGTTCCATGCTGCTCTCTTCCTCCTGCACAGCTCAGGTTTTAGGTCATTCATCATGTTGACTTCTCAAACTAGGTACACATAACTGCTGTATTCAGAGATGTTTGTTCCATTGAGGTAAATGTGTCCCTCTTGTTATTTTTCATGAACATTGTTTTGTTGAGATTCAGCTGTAGACCTATCTTTCACTAGAAATGTCAAAAAATTTAGTTGGGTTCTACTAATTACTTGATTTAAACTTGTACTCATAAATCTCATTATTTTCCATATCCCCCTCTTGATTTCCTTTGCCCCATAGCACTTAATATCATCTCATATCTTATACATTTATACATTTTTGTTTATTTATGCATTATATATAAACTTAATGAGTCATGATTTGTGAGGTTTGCTCCTACTCTATACCTTCAGTATCTGAAAATTAGAATAGTATATATATATATATATATATATATATATGCCATAAACATTTTCTTAATAAATATGGTCTGCCCCTGGTTCAAACTCTGGTAGTGCCAGAGTTATGCCTGATACATGACAGGTGTGGCCAAAAATTTCACGCACATAAATTTAAAGTAAATAAATAAATATGATCTAGTCAATGTCTGTCACAATTATAGAATAAAAAAGGACCAAGTCTTTTGGGTTGTCCAGTTAATTATTTAAGAATTATTTTAGTAAACATTAGGGTGTGATGAGATTGTGTATGACTATTTTATTTTTAGTGGGGCAAGTTTTACGGGGAAGTTAGAATCAGGAGATAACTGCGCGAGATGGTGTTGAAGGAACTATGCTCAAGGGAGTATGACCCTCAGTACAGAGAACAAGATCTCAGATACCTGGTGCAGATAATAATAAGGACTTGGGGTACATAGATTAAGAACTCAAATAAGAGTATTTTATATCACCCTGTGTTTTACATAAGAGATAACTGGATTAGTTTAATTTTTATATTATGGTGTGTGGCTAATTTAGGTTGTTGTGACACTGTATTGGTGTATTAAGGGGTATAGGTTTATTTTTGGTTCTACCTATTGGTTCCGAGCTTTGGTGTGGTCTTTGCTCTGCTCCATTCAGGCGGGAGAGCTTGTATATTAACATTTTGGAATGGGACTCTGAGTTTCACTTCTCGGGTGAAGACGTGCCGGGCCCCAAAGTCTTATTTTTGTTCACAACTAGATTCTCATGATGAGTGCCTAGTAAGTTCATTTAAATTGTAGATTCAGTAAATAAGAAAAAATATTCTCATTCCTCTAAAAAAATAATATTACAACTAGAATGATAGTTCGGCCGGCCCCACGTGGAAGCAACCCATGGAGCTGATCTCCCAGTAAGGGACTCGGCCAGCCTCTGGCCAAGTTCAACATTGCTCCAAGGGTTTGCTCTCAAGTGCGGAGGAGAGACCGTGCTGTCCTGACTCAGAGTAGAGTTTTGGGCTCTGCCATTTCCTCTGCCTCCATGCCAGTTTGTCAAAAGAGAGAGACCCACCCACGCCAGACTCAGAGCTAATCTGCAACCCCAGAAGAGATCCAGACCCATCCACTTCAGACCCACAGCTGTGCTGCTCGGCCGGCCTCACGTGAAAGCAACGCATGGAGCTGACCTCCTGGTAAGGGTCTCGGTCAGCCCCTGTCCGAGTCTAAGTCCTCCAAGGGTTTGCTCTCATGTGCAGGAGAGAGATCATGCTGGCCATACTCAGAGTGAAGTTTTGGGCCCTGCCCTTTCCTCCAGCCTCCATGCCAGTTGCCCCGGAAGATAGAGACTCACCCACTCCAGAACCACAGCTCCCTTGGTGCATGCCACTTCGCGGCATGCAATATTCTTAGAGAATGCTGATTTTAGGGTAAGGTCCTTCCCAAGATCTTTCACATTTATACATTGTATACAGTTCTAGACAGGTTCTAACTGATACCAGTAAGCCTAGCAAGAAGCTAGAACAAACCACACATCATGCAGTCAGTCATTCTCAACATCCAGACTCCATAGTTCCTCAGAGCTCCATCCAAGAGAAAACCTGATCTTTAAGTTTTATCAGTAAATGCTCGAGATGAGAGCCTTCTACTGAGACTATACCACCTATATGGCAGAGCCTGGCAAGCTCCCCATGTTTTATTTACTTATTATGCCAAAAACTAGTATCAATTATGGACCTCAGTTCCATGACCTGAAGAATTGTTTGGGGCTCTTCCTGTCCCTGGAGCAAGCAGATGCCCTTGGGTTACACTTGCTTTTGACAGGACTTATATGTTACTAGTGCCCACTCGAGCAAATCAATGAACAATGGGAAGATAGTGACACAGTGCTACAGTGATTAATTGAGTTTAATTGTCACTTGTCACTTGTCTTCCCATTGTTCATCGATTTGCTCAAGCAGGCGCCAGTAACGTCTCCATTTGTTGGGAATGAGGTCCATTATTGTCACTGTTTTTGGTATATTGAATACACTATGGGTAGCTTTCCAGGCTCTGCTGTGGTTCTGGGTTCATCCCATGGGTCCCAGTCTTTTTCTATGTCCCACCATCAACCATCCACCATCCAGGGTCCACAGGGAAGAGCCCTGGGTGAAGACTAGCCTGTCTCCTATCTGTCATCTGCCAATGCAGCCAGGCACTGCAGCCACACCTGCAACACCTCGAGGGGCAGTATTACAAAATAAAAATAATAGGGCAAGGGATATAGCTCCAAGGGGTGAAACTCATGCATGGTACATACTAGATTCCAAATTTGTTCTTACCACTGCATTCTCAATACCAAATTATCAGTCTAGTCTCATCAACTTCCAGCACTAGCTAGTCCCAAGCGCTGAACCACAGTTCCTGTACTGCTAGGAGCTGAGTATTGTTGGGAGTGACTCCTAATGGAAATAAAATGGGAGGGGGGCAAGAATGGGCTTCAAATTACTATATCTTGAAAATGGTATTGGTTCCTTATGAGGAGTGCTTACAGTTATTGAAAAGAAAGGAAAAAGTATTTTTAAATGTTTATCTCAAACTACTCCATTTTATTTTCAAGGATACACAGTTTATTTACCAGGGGTTATTCAACTGTTCTGAAAATATTTTATTGGCTATTGGAAAAAATATTCTTTTTTTTCCCGAACTTAATTTTTTTATTTTTACAATTACAAAGATATACAATTAAAAAGTTCATATTTGGGTTTTGGTCATACAGTGTTCCAGCACCCATCCCGCAACCAGTGCCCATCTCCCACCACCAATGTCCCCGGTTCCCTCCCCCCCCTCCCCCAGCCCTGCTCCATGGCAGGTTCTTTATTTCTTTCCGTTTCTCTCTCTTTCTCTTGTCCTTCCCCTCCAGACTATGGATTACAGAACATACATTAAAGGGTTGTCATGTGTATCTTTTTGCCTCTATTTAATGCTCAGTTCTAGGTTGGCATTAGTACCCTCGACAATTGTTAGCACACTGTTCCATTTTCTGTCTTACCTAGCCTCTGACTCCCACATGTTTGTGATAATTTCCACCTTTGAAACTACTCCATTTTTTCTCCAGTTATGGAGTTTTCTCCCCAATTTAAGTATTAAAATTAACCTAGCATCATAGATGACCATCGTTTACTTTTAATGAAATCTTAAAAGGCAGAAAAATAACTGAGTGCTTTAAATGAAAACATTCAGTCATTTTTATATAAATAAGATATATTTTTCTTTGTAAAACTGATATATAAGCATTGTTTCTTTTCTATTTCACCTCACCTGTTATATCTCAGTGCTTAACTTGTTCATGCAGTTAAAGCAGTATTATAAAGACTATCAAGATTTGTATACAATTTATGGAATTTCATCATATGATAAATATTTTATAAAAACTGAAAATAATCAAAGAAAATTAATCATGTTCCTAGCTTCTCCAGCAATGTCAATAAGACATGTTTGTTGCGTAGCTTTTTCCAAGTGAGAGGAGATATTTGCACTTTTCCACTCAAGGTGTATTTTGATTTTCGCTGATACTGTGCATTAGCAATGAAGTGGGCTGAGGTTAATAGTGCATGCATGACTAAGAGACTGGCCCACACAGGAGCTGAATCCATAAATGTGACTTCACTCATATGGTGCTTTAATGAACTGAATCAAGCAAACACAGTTAATTAAAGATAGAAATCTCTCTGCCACTCAGATACCTTTAACCTACAAATCAATCCATTCATTGTCTCTGTATCATTGAAACAGGGACAATGAATGGATTGATATAAAAATAAACAATAACATTAATAATATTAAATTATAATAACATTAAATTAATAGCATCAATAACACTAAACAGTTATCTAAAAATAAATATCATTAAACAGTTATTTCAAAACACCATATAGTTTGCCCTTAACGTTTTACTCAACAGAACAAAAAATGTGTTGAAAATGTTGTTATCTTCCCAAATTGAAAATTCTGTGAATGATGAAATGAGCAAAATGAGCACAGCATAACACAATCTAAATGGCTTGAAGAAACATAGTTTAATCATTGGAAAAACAAACTGAGTTTCAGACTCATGAGGCTTCTTTCTGCTCCTCATTCTCTCTTTTTTCACTGTATGTTTTTTGATCAAGTTAGCTTCTCTCTGCCATCATTTTCTTATCAAACAAAATATAGTAATATTACTATGACAACTAAAAGACCTGATGGATGCTGAGTGCCTAGCATATAATAACCTGTCAGTGAATTTTATTACTATAGACAAATTATCCTAGTAGCTGTCTCAATGCCAGATTTTAAAAAATCATCATGAATGGAAATAGGGTATCTAACAAGAAAAATCGTTGCAGTTATCCTGAACTCAAAACAGATTTGAGAGACAATAACTAGACAGAATTGATAGCTATCTCGCATGTGAGCTCAGCAAGTAGTGCAAATGTTGGGATGTAGGAAAGGGGTGATTAAGAAAGAAGGGTAGTTTGGCTTTCATGATGAGGATAATTCAACAGAATTCTGGAAAAAAAACTAATGAAGCAAGGAAAATCTATATGAAGGAAAAGTAATAAAGCAAGGAAAGATAAAAGAAAGACATGAAGTACTGTCTTTCCGTTAAAATACAATGTTACTGGACTCTGGGCGTAGCATCTTTCCAGGCCCTCTCTTTACATTGTCCGTCAGAAGTTCCAGGACCAGGGATAGTACATGAGTTAAGGTATTGCCTCACATATGGGAGATCTCTGGGCACACACATTCTTTGAGATCAACAGGAATGACCTCCTAGGCACAAAGCCAGGAGTAGCCCCAGAACACTTGTTTGATGCACTGCAACAACCCCCATTCTCAGTAAATACTTTCTTAAGAAAAAGGAAATTCCTTATTATTGAAAATAGTTAATATACATATCCAGTTTTTAATCACTAAATTTAATTTCATAATTCTTCCTGATTTACTTGAGGTTTAATAAACCATAATGTAGAAAAAAATGAGAGGAATATTCTGCTGTATCCAACAATGTCATATTTGTTTGGTAATTGTTTTTAGCTGCATCAACTGTTTCAGTTGCTGTGACTCTACCCATAAATATTTGTACACAGCTGGACATAATTCTACAGTGCCCTGTTAAAATCTCTCCTCAACCCAAATGACTTTCAACAAATATTTGACTGGATATTCCTTCCAATAATTATAATAGAATCTGTATTCCCCTATGAAAGGATTTAGCTTGATGGAGTTAAAGGAAATTAGCATTAATCTACAAACAGAGGGAAGTGTTAAGTAGAGAGATGACTTGTAAACACTACTTGCCTGCCATTTTGACACACCCAGGACATTAGTCACTGGATCTGCACTTTCACTTAGGTCAAAGACAACAAAGAAGAGCTAGTGTCATCCAAGTCAGTAAGGATATGGAGAAATATTGCTAACAGTTTACCTTTCACCACCAATCCAAATAACAGTCATTTCAATAGCTCTCCAAAAAATTAGAGAGAAAGAGACAGAAACAGAGAGCAGAGAGATAGAATAAAAATTAACGGTTATTTAAGTAGGATGGCAGTTTTACTTAAATTTCCTGGAAATACAGAACAAGAATATTTCTAGCCAGGTTAAATCAATTAAAGTGTACTTCCTACCTCCCACCCACCCCATCATGAACACACACACACACACACACACACACACACACTTTGTGTTTAGAAATATTTGGGTAAAGTTAAAGTTTAATACTTGTAAAAACTTATTAATGCATGGTATATATTGTCAGCTCTATAGTTGTATTTCTCAGAACCAAGGAGAACATATATGGACATGGACGTTCATTTATGGTGAAATGGTAGAGATTAATTTGACATAAGATCTCACTAGGTGAGCGTCTCACCCCTTTGAGGGTGAGAAGGGGTAAGAAGCGGTGAGAAGTCCCAAACCTGGCAGAAAACTTAGACTAAGAACTAGAAAGCCAGGTTAAAATATAGCTTGGCTCCAACTGCTTCCTAAGTGAGGGCAGTCATTTTGTAGAGCTGGTCTTCACATTACTGGATCAAACTGAGAGTCTAATACTCATGATATCTAGACTCTCTTGGTGCTGTTGGGATTCATTGCTTCTCTGAGCTATCTGACTTATTTAAGGTCTCACATGCTTGTATTTTCCCAGGTAGGAGGCAGTCAGGTGAAACACCATGCTTGGGTCTCACCTAAAGAATATAAATTTGAGTCTCTTGGCTTATGCTTTACCTTGTGATGAGAAACTAATTTAGGCATATTTTTTCAAAAAAATATATGAAAATGTAAATGAAATATATGTATTGGCCATATCAAAACTTGGGGTTGCCTCAATACAAGTTTTGTATTGAAATCAGTAGAATAACTGACTTCTTTATGGAAGGGAAAATCGGAATAAGTGGCACAATCAGTCATAAGAGTTTGTGAAGGAGTTCAAAATATAGTTCTAATTGTCCAATGTGTGTACCCAGAACCACGGCAGAGCCTGGCAAATTACTCATGATATATTTGATATGCGAAAAACAGTAACAATAATGGACCTCATTCCCACGAATGGAGACATTACTGGTGCCCCTCAAGCAAATCGATGAGCAATGGGAAGACAAGTGGCAAGTGACAAATTCTCAAACATGTCAAATGGTTTCTTATATTATAATTTATAAATTTTCATTATAAATAAAATGAGACTCCAGGTGAATTCTGTCATTTGGTTGTGATCTAATTTGGAAATTGATGAATTAAATAAATGAAAAGATTTCTTTTCTTCTTTTTCTTTTTTTGTAGCAAGACATCTGAGAATATGGTATGAAGTCTTTCTCAGACTTGAGACCATGTTGATCATGGAATACTTTTTCCAGAAAATCTTATAGGGGTCACTGTAAAGGAAAAACCATAAAAATTTATTATCTAAGAAAACATGGTGGTGGTAGAGAAGAATACAATATAGAATCTATGCCAATATTTTTTGTATGTTCAATAATGAACTGAAAAGTCATCCTTAAGAAATACATCAAAATTTGATGTCTGCTTGAGATAGTCTTTCACCAGAAATTAATTTTTGAGGTTGACATTTATCAAATATCTAAGCAATTTTTAAAATCCCTGCTATTATAGTCCAATTCAAATATGTTATATATACATTTTGAAAGAAGGTTTTGATATTTATGAACTGAAGAGTTGAATAGTAATGGTAGAAAAATAATTTTTAAAGTGATCTATGTTTGTCTTCCATGAAACTTTTTCCATCTTTTAAAAAAAAGTAGTTCTTTGGCCAATTCTGGCATCTCACAGAAAATTACAAGCCAGGGTAAACCAGGAGCCTGCTGTAACACTTCATTCTTATGCATCACTTAAAAGGCATGTACTAGTTGCATGGTTTCAATAACACTAGGCATACTAGGAATAGGGGTTATGTTAGAACCCCATAAATAATGTTTCATCTCATCACTTAGATTTGACAGACATAGAAATATTGTGAAAGTTAGGTTACGTTTTAAAATCTGATATCCTACTTTTGGAATTAATTGAAGTTTCAAATTGTAACTATAAAGTAAGTGTTAATAAAATAGCACTCTTAAAAGTTTGAGACTGAATTTTTTGAAGAAATGATTGCTGAGAGAGATCTTCATAATCCCAATGTGTATGAAAAACTGCCATGAAAACAGAAAAGTAAAAAAGTGGGGGAAAAAATTGGGGGTCTCTTCATTTAACTCTAAATAATATTCACATCAGACTATAGATGTGCTTGGTGAGGAAGCTTATTAAACAAAAGTCCTGGGTAATATTTATGCCAAGGATGATTGGCATATCATCCTTGAACCAAAGATACTAACCTCAGTTACCATATTCTGCAACTGAGGTTAGTATCTTTGGTTCAAGGATGATATGCCAATGAAAGGGAAGATACAACTCTGAGGAAGACCCAGTGGCAGTCACTTACAGACTGTAGATAAAAATGAAAGCATATTCCATGAAAGAAGCAAAACAAAAAAATCTGAGCAGTTATAGAGCTTACGTCAACTGCCACTTTAGGGTTGTCTCATTCCCTCTTTAGGTGATGATGATGGCTGATAGCATGACATTCTCTGCATACTCAGCAACAGGCACTATTGAAGACAAATAATTGCTATAATCATCTCCATAGTGTGGTGTTGACAGCAAAGCTCTTTTCTCTGCTATCAGAAGTAATAGATTTAATATGTAGATTCAGAGTAAAAGGGATAAAATATGATGCAGGATATAATTGGTTAATTAAAATTATAAATATGTTATCTATTAATGACATACCTATTAAGAATGGTATAGGAAGTTGAAAGACAAATTAGGGTAAGTTAGAGTTTTTATAGTGAAGAGGAATAAGGTCATAGAAATCAGCAATCATAATATTCTATTTTAGTCCCCATGCTGGTGTGGCCTGAGAATCAAGAGTTGCATAAGAAATTATTGCATAATATTGAAACTGTTTGTATTGGAATAGAATCCTGGCTGGATGTGGTAGTCTCTGTAAACAATGGAAAATCTCATTTAATCAAATTGGCTTAAAGTCTGATCCGTTGTGTGATGTTGTGAATTTGATAACCTATTAAGGCCATCTCCCTTATCACTACAAACATCCTCAAGAGTGCTTCATTTTTCACCTTATTCCCAAAAGATAAGTCATATTTTGATAGCACTCTCTAGGTATTCTCTAATTTTTTAACCATTGATAGTGTTACACTATATGAAGAAGTAACATATTTGGTAGATAAGGAAATTGATGTGTTTAACTGAATAAGCAATTTATTAAGTGATAAAAGTTGGATCCATAACTGAAATTTCTGCACTGTTAGTCCAGGCCTATTCACTGGACCATACCAGATTGCCTCTTCTTTGGCCCCTTCTCCCAATCTTTGAGTCATTCCAATAAGAGCAAATGCTATCCATCTAACATATTCCACCAAAAAATGTTTAAAACAATTGTTTCTTTAAGATGTATTATCAAAAAGCAAAAAGGCAGTTAAAGTCTCCCAATAGGCTATTTTTTCAATTTATAAGGTGTTTTGTTGATTTCAAGTTTTCAAACTTTATTAATGTCTTTGATGAATTGACTACATTGGTTTATTTGTATCTTGTTGGGGACCACTGGGGTCCCCAACAATACCGAAAAAGAGTTCCCTTCTACCTCTGAAACTGGTGAGGAATGGATGAAAACTCAGGTATCCGGTGCAGTTTTAAAAATGCTTTCTTTACTTAACACAGGTTCTAATATACAATCCAAGAACAGGAAAAACCCAACTCTGGGTTCCTGGCTGGGCCCCGCCACATGTAGGCCAAGATGGCTGCCACCACGTGTTGAAGCCCAACAGAGAAAGGAGAGGACAGAGAGAAGGAAAAGTCAAGGAAAGCCAAAATGGCAAGAAGTCCCCTTCTTTTCCTAGCTTCTTTTATAATCAGAAGCCCGCCAAAATCTTCCTACACAGTCCATCATGGGTTGGGCTATCTAGAGATGTAGCCAGGTAAATGACCCTTTTGAAATGTAGATCTTTAGGGTGGGACCTTTGGCTCAAGTTTTATAAAAGCCAGAGCTGATTTCCAGAGGCCAAATCTCCCTAGCAGAAGGGCTAGCCACAATGTGTAAAATAAGAGGAGAGAGAGATGCAGAGACAGAGAGAGAGAGACAGAGAGAGAATGAGAGGAAACTGGGGTACCTGCTGTTAAGGCAGCATGGGGGTGGGCGGGAGGGGGTGGGGTACATTGGTGGTGGAAATGGGGCACTGGTGGAGGGATGGGTGCTGGTATACTGTATTACCAAGAACCAATTATGAACCTTTGTAATTGTATGTCTCACGGTGGTATAATAAAAATTTTTTTTAAAAAATCTTCCTAGCAGAGAGAGGAGGGGGCTGCATCTCTGAACCAGAAATTAGTTCAGAATGTAATTTATAGGAAATGGCATTAATATTAATATTTTTTACCATGAATATATAGCTAGAAGATCCCAGACTCTGGATTCCACTAAGGTCTAAAATCCATCAGAATAATACACTTTGGCATTACCTTTAGAGCCAGAGACACGTTAATTTGCCCGGAGGCACATTGGCATGTCTCTGAACTAGGAGAATTGATTACATTATGGTTGATCCATGTATCATGATACATGGATCATGTATCAACATGATCCATGGTTGATACATGTAGACATCCCAGAGTGCATGTATGTACTCTGGGATATCTACATGCAGCTCTACATGTCTGTCCCCATGCGGGGACCCATGGGAACATAATATTGATCTGGGGCAAGTGAGATTCATGATAAAAATATTTATGCCATATAAAATTATGAAATCAGTCCAATTCAGCCCAAACTCCCATTGTTTCTGCTCCAGAGATTTCCCCAAAGGCAGGGACCAGCTCTTCACATAAGCTAAGTGTAGCTGGAAGCTAAGGCTCAGTAGGGCATGTCACCCAACAGTATCTATTCTGAATATGCTTACAAAACAGTGGAGTCATCTCAATCACAATACTGTTTCTTCTATGAGTTAGTTGCACAATACAACTATACAGCCAAAAGACAGACAAGGTATTCTCCATAGAAATCTGGTTAACCTGTAATGTTATCCCTCCAGCACAGGAATAATGACTTTATAATAAAAACAAATTCAATATATAAAAAGTGATAGGGAGTAATTTTCACAATATGTAGTTTACTTTCTTGAGGAAAAAAATATTATTTTTCTTGATTGGTCATACAGACATAAATGCATGCACATATACACTAATAAATATAATGTAGTTCCTTATAAACATAATCTCATTTAAGTCAAAGGAACCTACTTCTAACTTGTTTCTGAAGATCAAATAATTAAATCTAAGCTAATTCCACCTAAGATGAAAATTACAAGAATAATAAAGATATCATTGTGCTGCAGTATGTGAAAATGCCCAGGTTATTTTGTGTTTTGCTAGTTTAAGAACTTATGTATCCCCTGATCTCACTCATACATGGAAACAAAGGAAATAAACGTCATCTAATTATAACAAACCCTTGAACTGTTATGATAAAACTAAAATTACCAAGTGAATTTGATAACTGAAACAGAAGCTGGGGCAGGAGGAAATAGAGGAGGGATAGAAGTGGCATAAAGTCAGTGATAAGGGGGCTTGAGCACTTTAACTGCGGTGGAGTACAGTAACTTTGTACCCCAAAAACATAGACGTTAGTGATATAATTACTACACTATTGCATCTATGATAACAAAAAGAATTAATATATTCCAAACACCATTAGATATTATTTATTACTTTTACTTTAAGAATGCTTTCTTTCCCTCATACACTTTATCAAATGAGCAAAAAAAAAGAATCATATTACATTCATAAATTTATCTCAGAATTTTACCTTATTTTCTTCCTCACTTTCCTTGTGGTTGTATTTTAATATAACTTTATTACATTCAAAAAACAGTTTTGGAAATAAGATCTAAAGCACCCAAGGAGCCTTCATATTGAACTCATACAAAGAATGTTAAAAATGACATTCTGAAAATTTTTCAAAATATGTTGCAAGCCACACAGAAGTCTTTGGCCATCTTCATGATTATACTTGACAAGATTGTCTAGACCAAAATATCCAGGATAATGAGAAGCTCTTTGACCTATAATGCTAACATTTTATATAGGAATGTAGACACATATTATGCTTAGAATATGTGGCATAGTTTTAAAGATTACTTTCATAAGGACCTTCTCTTTGTGATGTTTGCTGATTCTATAGAAAATAAATTTCATTTTGAATTTAACAAAGTCTTTATTAGAAAAAAATCTATGAAAATCTCTTTATAGGTTTTAGATAACAGAAAAATAGTAGAAATCCATTGTTAACATTGGCCTTAACCCCAGAAAACCATTTTAAGTTTTTTTAGACTTTGTATTGATTGCTGAGTTACATAGAGCTTCAATGCCCCCAAATTTTAGTCCTAGATTTTCTTCCAGAAACATTCAAGGTTTTCATGTAACTCAGGTTTATGGAAAGTCCTATAAGTAGGATCTCTTAGAACCGATTTCACAAGTACAAGAATTTCTGCCTTGTGTTTGGGGGGCAAAGTACATTAGTATAGACCAGGTCTGGGCAGTAACCATCCTTAAAAGTCTCTCTATATAAGCAAATACTTAAATATCTCTTTTGCTCCCTCTGCCGGTTGGTTTCATAAATAAATATGTGTGCTTTGATCTCTGTCCATAAACAGCATTTCAATTTTTCTAGACTTTTAATATTTGATTGCTAATGCATGTATACTGCGTTTGTTATGATTCAGATGCTGAGTTTCACCTTTTAAAATTAGAAATATCCACCCAGAAGATTATCCTATCACAGCCCAGATTATCGACACCCACCCTGGAGCAGTTTTTTTTTCAATCCAGCCCAGGTATGCTAATCTGGAGACTCACAGACATGGGGCAGAGCTGCTACTGGCTCTCCCTGTGCCCAGATGTTCACGAGGCGCCTGGGAGGGATGGTGGGTTCTAGCCCTGGCCCACCACCCCAGCAGAGCCTTGCAACAAGCCAGACGAACCCCCCACTCCATGAGGGTCGCCATTTTCCACATCCGGACTTCCCTATCATCAGAACTCCACCCAGCAGACAAACTGCAAACAGCCACGCGGTTCATCAATAAATGCTGTATTTAGAGGTGACTACAAGAGTATGCCACCCACACAGCAAGCCTGGCAAGCTACCTGTGTCATATTTAATATGCCATATACCAGTAACAATTATATTAGGTCATTCCTTATGACCTATTATATTAGGTCATTCCTAGACCTAATATAATAGTTTGAGGCTCTTTATGTTCCTGGAGCAAGCAGATGCCCTTGGGCTCTACTAGCATGAGACAGGACATGTGGAGATATTACTGGAGCCCGCTCGAGCAAATAGATGATGAACAGGAAGATAGTGATAGTGATTAAAAATGAGATAGAAAGAGATACCATGGAAGTGGAACTTTCATTCAATTAACTGTCCAAAGTTTGAAAATATGACTCAGAACGCATCTTCCAAAAAAAGAATACTATCTCAAAAAAACACTATTTCAAAGCATATGCAAACATTGATATGTGTCTATTTAATTATTTAATAAAAAGGCATTATACAATTGGTGGTTAAATTTATTTTTATTTTATTATAACACTGTGAGAAAATTATAAAGCTGTTCATGATTTGAATTTAAGTCATACAGTGTTCCAGCACCCGTCCCTCCACTAGTGCATATTCCCACCACTAAATTCCCCAGATTCCCTCTCCCACTACCATCAATGTCCCCAGATTCCACTCCCCCTTCCCTATCCTGAGAAGGCAGGCACTTTTCCTTCTCTCTCTTTCACTCACTCTTTCTCCCTTCTTGTTACACATTGTGGCTTGCAATATATACATTTATGAGTTATGATGTATACCCCTTTGCCTATGTTCAATGCTCAGTTCTAGTCTGGCGCTACCATTTCCAACAATTATTAGCACACTGGTATCTTCTCTATCTTACCTAACCTCTGACTCCCACACACCTGTGCTAAATTCCAACCACTGTCAAGTCCTCCTGGTCTATGTTTTGCCTAGCCTTGTATATTAGCATCATACTTTTTTATATCCCAAAAATGAATGCAGATATTTTATATCCATCCTTTGCCTTCTGACTAATTTCACTCAGCATGATACTTTCCATGTTCATCCATTTATAGGCGAATTTCATAACTTTTTTTTCCTAACAGCCGCATAGTATTCCATTGTGTAGATGTACCATAGTTTCTTTATCCATTCATCTGTTCTCAAGCACTCAGGTTGTTTCCCGATTCTGGCTATTTTGAATACTGCTACTGTGAAGGGACTAAATTTATAATGTTGACTACATGCTGTAGGTTTGTAATCAACATGTAGTTAATATATAGATAATAGACTATATAGCTAAAGAGTGAGGAAATCTTACAAACATAAATCATGTTGTAGTGAATTTTAAAAAGACTAACACAGAAACTGAAGAGATAATGCAGCAGGTAACTTGGCTTGCCCTACACTTGCCTGACCTGGGTTAAATCACTGGTACCCCATATGGCCCTGGATCCCCAACAAAAGTAATCTCTAAGTGCAGGGCCAACAGTAAGCCCCAAGCACCAACAAATAAAAAATCAATAAAGAACAGAAGTAGGAGCATGACTGGAGGGAAGATGAGAACTATTAAACAGCATACTCAAATGAGTCACAAAAAAGGATCTATACTGAGAGTATACTACCTACACTGCAGAGCCTGGCAAGCTACCAGTGTTTTATTTGTTATGCCAAAAACTAGTAACAATTATGGACCTCAATTCCATGACCTGAAGAATGGTTTGAGGCTCTTCCTGTCCCTGGAGCAAGCAGATGCCCTTGGGCTACACTTGCTTGCTATGGACCTATGGAGATGTTACTGGTGCTCGCTCAAGCACATCGATGAACAAAAGGGAAGACAGTGATACAGTGATACAGTGAATCCAAATTAAAACCCATGCAACCCATGCATCTGTTCCTTTATGTGAATAAGTACAACCATTCAGTAACCATTGGGTCTGAGAGATATTCAGTACTCTCATTTTAGTCAGAAGTCAATTTTGATATCCGGCTCTCTGTATATCAATTTACAAAATCAAGTGCCAATAATACATTCACAGTGAAATGCTAGACAGTTAACTAGAAGAAAAATATTTAGTACATGAAATGAATAAGAATTTACATGGTCAAGTAACTACTCCCAAAGTTCCTGTAAATTTTATTATGATTACTCTAATGCTATTGATGATTATGGGAGATACACTGTACTCTGGCCAAATAAATGTCACTCGTTGGTTCTGTCAGCACAGAATGCCAATGCATGTGATGGTATCCAAGCTGGAAAGAAAAGCCATTGCAGTGTTTTTCAAGGATGTTGTACAACCTCTAGCAGTGAAATTTGTCATGCCTAAATAAAGAAGGATTTGCTTTTCCTTTAGAAAAGTTGGAATTTGCCAAATGTCTCCTAATTATTTGGGGTTATCTCTCTACAAGATGCTTACTGATTCTAAGCATATTACCTTAAATAATTCATATTCCATAAATAAGCCAGGCTTGAGAAAATCAGTCAAGTTAACCATTTGAGCTCCAAAAAAGTCAACTTAAACTGAACATAAACTTTGCCTGTGGCAAACCAGGTTTTGATTACCTGCAACTCTGTTTTGACAGTCTCCCTATCATCTCAGGCTAGGGAGAATTATTGTGAGCTGGGTGTGTATTACAAAGTAAGCATATTTGCAAAGACTTATACCCCTGATCAAGGGTAATTAATGTCTTTTTCAAATAAAGCAGAAGGTCCACTGGCACTGCTAAGAGAGACGCTAAACCTAGAGCCAAAAGTAGACTCTAAACATCATCACGTGTGAACCCCTTAAACTCTCAAAAAACAAAACAAGTAATCCGTTAGAACCATTTCCAGGTGTTCAAGCTAACATATTAAATATTTTATTTTGTTCTTTCTCTATTGATGCATTTATTCATTCATTCACTCAATAAATACTGAGTTTTTACTAGGTTTATAGATAAAGTTCTAGGCACTGGAGATGCAGTGTAAAAAAAACTTGTTTTTTTGTACTCCATATTTGATAGGCACAGGGAAAATAAATAAAAGTTGTAAAATATATAATGTATTGAAAGATGATTTTTCTCAGTTTATCGAATGAAATATCAGGTTAAAATAAATGAGAAGCACTGTTAAATACTTAATAATTTTATGTACTTATATAATTAAGTTATATACTTCAATAATTTTAAGTATGGGATGGGGAATTCGATTAGGTAACTGTGAAAAAATAAACATTGAGCAAATATTTGAAGGAGATAAAGAGGATAATGAAAATATCTGATGTAACAGTAAGTTGCAGAAGTTAGGCCTAGTATAAAGGTTCTGAGACCTTTATAGGAATACAGAATTTTGTGGTGCTAGAACAGAATGAGCAAATGAGAGGATTATTACCATTTTGCTCTAAATGTACTATAGTTTGGAAAATGAAAGTGACAAGTCCCATTTTCCCACCTTAGCCCTCCATTTGCTGATTTGTTAGTAAAATGTATTTTTAAAAATCCTTTTATTGTTGTATATACTAAATAGCAACAAGGTAGTCATTGGCTCTCTGAATTATAATTTATTAACTTAACAAGACGAATCCAAAGTAGTTCTTTCTGCCTTAGTTTCAAGCAAGCTATCAATTGTCTGTTATGAGAGTCGCCTTAATCACCACAAGCTAGGAAGAATTATTGTAAGATGAGTGTGTATTACAAAGTAGGAACATATTGCAAAGACTTACTCACCCTGATCTAGGGTAATTAATGTTTCTTTCTAATAATACAACAAGCTTCAAAGAACTTGTGAAAAAGCCTAGAAACATTTTCTGATTTATAAATCAACATCTTTTTATGGTTTGGATTTTCATGTTTTTAACTGATATATTTTAAGGGAAACATTCACTTTATAACTTTTAAATGTGGAAATTAGTTATTGATTTGCCTTTTAGGCAAATGATTAAAAATATATGCTCAGCATCATAGCTCTAAAAACTGAATATATAAATTCTTATTTAAAATTCTGTGATTTATCTCAGATGCCAAAAAAATTTTGCTGAAACAATAAGAACAGTATTAAATGAAGTATTTATTAATAATTTACACTGCCAATAACTCTTTTTTTTTTTAAGAGTTTCAATAGAAACTCTTAATTAAAAAGCTAGAGCTGGGTGGAGCAATAGAACAGCGGGAGGGCATTTGCCTTGCAGTTGGCCAAGCTGGGTTCTATCCGCGACATCCCCATACGGTACCTTGAGCACCACTAGGAGTAATTCCTGAGCGAAAAGCCAGGTGTAACCCCTGAGCATCATCAGGTGTGACCAAAAAGAAAAAAAAAAAGCTAGAGCCGCAAGCTTCATGGATAATAGTATAGAGTGACTCTTTCAATTATTTCCCCAAAATTACCCTACCATATAGGATTCATTATTTATATAAAGAGACTAAATCAATATGGAAATGATGGAACTTTTATACATACATTCTAGTGTAAGGGTTAATTTTCACATTACATGACTGAACTATGTGTTTTCCACATACTTATCCTTATAATTGTATTACACTAGTTACAGATATCATTTATGTGTCATCATTATAAATAATTTAGGATGGGAATTGTTATCACCATTTATAGATGAGGGCACTGAGATTCCAAAGGAGAAATCTGAACCTGAGATTTTAAATTCAGTAAATGACAGGGCTCTTGGATTCTCTTTTACCACCCATGCTGCCGCTGTCACTGGTATTTGCCTCCTGGTATCCTAGTAATATTACTGCAAAACTGGTCAAGTTTCTACATGGGTCCTTGAGTTCTCTGTAAAAAAAAAATAGCATACAAAGCTCCTGCTGTTTATGCTATTAAACTTTTTTATTTCCCAGTGTATTTCCACCCACCCCATGTCCAGATATTTCTCTCATTGCTTCTTTTGTACAATGTCATTCAACTTAGCCCATTGCTCTTTTCTCTTTCCAGTGAAAGACATCTTGCTCTACCCTGTCCTCTTTCCCCTTAAATGACCCAACCATCCTGGCCTTTCACTGTTGTTTCTTTTCCATGTTGTTACTTTTCCAGTATACAATGTCATTTACCCTGATTCTTCTTGTCTGAGATGCCCTATGTCCTTTGTCTTTTGCTCAGACTAGGGATTTCCTCTTAGTCTGAAATTCTCTATAGTCTGTCATGGAGGATCTATATCCCTCCTCTCACAAGCCTTTTGCTCTGCTGCTTTTGGTTTCTTTGGCTTTTTTCTGCCTGAGCACATGTGAGAAGTCAGAGGAAATTATCTAAACTCAGTGCCTTCTATATGCACCTCCCATACATACCTCCACACGTTTTACATCAGATTTCTAACTAGCTGCCCTTCTGCACTTAAGGTTTCAAGTGACCGACTGAACCAGATTACCTGGCATCTTTCCCATTTCCTCCTCTTTATCATAACAGCACTCTTTCAATGACTTCATCACTTGTTACTTTCACCTCCTATATTTTCTGCTTTCTTTTTCTGCTTGCTGTTTATTAAGAAATATCACCAGGAAACTATTTTGTTAGATTCAAGCACATTAAATTGGTGAATATATAAGTAGTATATTCTAGATTTAAGCAGTGTAATTTCCTTCACAAGTGAATATTTTTGACAGAACATGACATAAAAATTATACAGCTACATGGGAAGCTATTCTTTGATTCAAATTCTGAAGAAAACATATTATATATATGTTCATATTCAAAAAATCATAAAATATATATCAATGTTTTGGTTACAACAAATATTCTACACAATATTCTAGTTTCAATGTTGCTGTATTGTTATATATTTCCAAAAGGACTTTCTTAATCTTCAGGTTTAATCTTTAATTTTTATTATCAATACTACTATTAAAATATATACTTCTGATTCAGATACATTCTGTATGCAATTTTAGATTATTAAATTGCGCTTCAATTAATACTCATATTGGTTAGTACATTTTGAAGATCCACCTTAACTAGCAAGTCATAAAAAATGAGAAATTCTTGACTTTGGATTACTCTACAGTTTACCAAACCACAAGGGGAGGGAAAGGACAGAATAATAACTATACCAGAAGTGACAAAGGGATGTAGTGGAGTGTCCTTGGTACTTTTGATAGTAATAAGGCATAGTAATTATATGTCAACACCATATACTTTAGCAGTAATGTAACTAATATAAATAATGTAACCAAACTATAAAAATTTAAAACATGAATATATATTATATACCAGATATAATATATATTATATATAATGAACACATTGAATAATCTCAAACATCTCTAAATCTTAAAAAATATAACCACATAATTCTATAATTATTTTACCTGTTAAGGAAATAGGGTTGTTTCCTAGCCTTGAGGTAGGCCAGGAACTAACAGTGAGACAGGTGTGAGACAGGTGTGACAATAGATTTCAGAAAACCATGAAAACAAAGGTTTGGAGGTTGTTCTGCCCTGTCTCCAGCTCCAGGCTGCAGATGTCAGTTAAAGCTAAGAACCATCAACATAAGAATCAAGAGATACTCAGCCCAAACAAAAGCTCTGATAAGACTATGAAATGAGACCACTAGAACTCAGTCATTTATTCTTGAAAACACTGTAGCAAAGGACTCTGTACATGCTCTCCCCACCCCCTTCCCACCCCTCCACACACCAACACCCCCTCCCCAAGGCAGTTTGTAAAAGGTCTATGTAATAAACTCCGAAAATGCATCCCTTAAGCTCTATGCTCTGGAGTAGAGCTTACTCCAGATCCAAGAGCAGCACAGAATTCCTTTCTTTTTACCTTCCAGGATTCCTAGAGAAGCCAGTATACTTCTTGGACAGATTTCTGTCGGGGAAGCCACTGGGGTCCCCGACAGTGTCAGTACAGAAGTTCTCTTCTACCTCCGAGGACGCCGGGGAACAGATGAAAACTCACGAGTCCTCAAAAGGCTTTTAATAGTACAAAAGCTCTTCCACAGCACTCCAATATAATGAACAAATTCTAGCTCTGGTCCGAACTTAGACCATACAAAAGAGCCTAAGTCTCCCATCAAAAAGAGAGGATCTCACCCAAGATGAGTCCTACCCAGAAGAAGGAGGAAAAGGCCAAAGAACCAAAAGCCAAAAGCCGCAGGAGCCAAAAGTCGAAAAGCGAAAAGGCCAAGGGGCCTCAAGTCAGTGCCCTTATATACACCAAAGTAATCCGATTTGTGACAAGGAGGGTCATGTCAACAAAGAACCCTAAACAGAATGTAGAAGAGCAGTGCCACACCCTATCGCAGATATAAGCAAAGGTTATGCAAAAGGACTAATCCTGAGATTATCTCTTATGTAAAACACTGGAGAGAGAGAGCTGATATAAAGTAATACATCTTAATTTCATGAGCTTCATGTAATCTAGATTGTACCCACAAGGTCCTTCTTATTATTATCTGCATCAGGGTGATTCTGAGTATCTTGTTCTCGTGTACTGAAAGGGTCACACTCGCCTGCTTAAAGCAAACTAGTATGATCCTTCCTATAGTCTTCCTATAGTCTCAACGTAGCCAGGGTGGTAGTCTCCTGGTAAATTCTAACTGTCCCACGCTGGGTGCAGTGGGTATAAAGAGGAGCTGTGCCCAATCTAGAAAACATAGAAGTCTTAGTAGATGTAGAAGTCAGAAGTTATTCAATCAAGGTGACTTCTGTAACTTCCATGCCCTCTAGCAGTGTTTACATAGAAGAGAGGTCTCATTAGAATGAACCTTAGCTTAAATAGATTAAGCTGGGAGTGGGCAAAACAACAAAGCTCCCAGATTAGCTAGATCTGTCATCCAACAGATTACCTTCTCCTAATTTGTTTTGATAAAATATCTTGGCTTCACTATTTGTCTTCTTCTAAAATTATTTTATGTTCTAGGTCAAGACTAACTTTTCCTTTTTTTACAAATAGCATGACCTTTCCTCAGTCTAAGAAATGCAGGTCTCTGAAACGCTGGGTGGTAAGAACCAGTTCCCAAGCTGCAAAGGTTGTGGGTCTCAGGTACAGCATGATAGCTGCTTTATCCTGTTGGTAAGACTACAATCCTCTTGCTCTCAGGAGTTGTGTTGGTTTTACCAAGTTGATCAGGGCTAGACAGATAGATAATACAGGGGGATTATTACTTGTTTCTCATGCAGCAAGCTTTAGTTCGTTATCTGGCACTACATATGGTACTCCAAGCTCCACCAGGACTGATCCCTGAACACACAGCCAGGAGTAAACCCTGGGTAACACAAGATGTGAACCCTTTCCCAATAACAATAATAATAATATTTATTTATTCATTTTTTTATTCATTCTTTAAGAGGTTTTAAACCAGATCTCAATCTAGGTGATGCCTCCTCGTTTAAACTATAACTGTTGGAATCCTCAAACCTTCTTAGACAGATGTCAGAGGTTCAGTATTACGGATAATATCCATGAGCTGACTCATATAAATTTACCAGTCTCCTTTTTTCTATACCTGTAAAAGACTTGAGATAAAAATACACTAACCTATGTTAGGAAAGATAGGTCAGAGTTCTGCAGGAAAGTGGCTTATATACAATCCCTGACAACTCATAGTCCTCTGAAGACCCCTGGGAACAAAACCCAAGCACTTCTGGGTGTAGCCTACACACAAAAAATAACAAATAGACTACACTTATAAATAAGGAAAAGGCAGCTGGAGTCACTATTACATGAGCCAGAATTCCACAGGTGCTAAAAAGCAAATTCATTGTTCTGCTCATAATTCAGTACTTCTTAGGGTCTTTGTGGAAACATTCTAAGAAGTCTGGTAATGAAAACAGCAAATATTTCCATCCTCATGTCTCAGTAAGAAATATAATGCTCATGGATTTTCCGGCCTTTGTGGCAGAACCTGGGTTTTAAGCCAGGTCTCCAATTCCTGGTGGAATTCATGCTGATGCACTGGATCTCTTCTAAAAGAGATTAAATAGAAGATAAATGGGTAAAAGATAAAATACTCAACAAGGAGCTTATTGGGGAAGGAAATGGGATTTTTTGTAAAAGTCTGAAGATTTGGTGCTAGCTATATACTGTTTTTGTCAAGCTGCAACTGTTACATCTCAACATGAATTAATGTTTTCTCAATGATGCTTCATTTCTGATAAAATGCTTTATTTCATCTCTGATCTCTGTTTCCTTTATCTATTTGCTCTGAAATACATCTTGTCTAGTAATAATATTGTCACATCATATTTCTATAACTTATAGTAACATATTTTCCATAGTTTACTTTCAATTTAGTTATGCTCTTTTATTTACATTATGTGTCTTATAAAACCGCCTGTATTTGGATTTTACTTTGATACACCATCCCTCAAATTTTACCCACTCTGCCTTTTTAACTGATCATTTAATCCATTCATAGTCAATGTGACTTCTAAATAAATCAAGTCTAAGTGTTTCACCTTTCTCTCTCCTGTTTGCCCTATAAAGATTTTTTTACATATCCTTTTCTGGTATATAGTGACATTTTGTCATTGTACTCCTAACGCTATTAACTTTCATTAGATTCCAATGTTATTATTCAGGTAGAAATAATTCCTGATATTACCATATGCATTTAATTTATCACAGGAAGATATCTTGAATTAATAAATCTTTTTATAAATAATACCACAATTATACAATATTATGGTTTCATTTGCCCATTTCATCTTTTTGTGATTCAGCATCATATAGTTCTTTTATATGAGCTATAAATCTTTCAATACTTTGTAGTTATACTTTGCTTTTAAAAATAAATAGATTTTAAGGTAATACTGTCTTTCTATGTTTAACTTTTTCTAGTACACTTTGTTTTTCTAATAGAACTGACTTCCATATAGAAGTGGTTTTTGTTATCTTAAAGATCTTCCTTTAGCATTATGTATTGTATGTACAGCTGGTGATAGGTTCTCTCAACTTTTGTATGTTTTCAGTCCTAAGTTAATCATTATAAAAGATTGTTTTGCCTTATTGAAGAATTCTTCATTCATAATTTAAACTGTTTTTACCAGTTTCCTATTACAAATTACCTTCATTTTCACATTCTTATACTTATTTAAGATTCTCAGACATGGGGCAGAGCTGTTCCTTGCTCTCCCTGTGCATAACCGTTCATGAGGCAGTCGGGAGGCATGGTGGGTTCTAGCCCTGGCCCACCACCTCGGCAGAGCCTCACAACAAGCCAGACCACCCCCTCACTCCACGCGCCATTTTGCACATTTGGACTTTCCTCTCGTCAGAACTCCACCCAGCAGACCAGCCCATCACAGCCCGGCTCACACGGCCCGCAAGCAGCCGCTGCGGCTCTTCAATAAATGCTTTATTTGGAGGTGTTTAAAAAAGAGTTTGCCTCCCGCTCAGCAAGCCTGGCAAGCTTCTCGTGTTGTATTTGATATGCCAAATTCCAGTAACAATTATATTAGGTCATTCCCATGACCTAATATAATGGTTTGAGGCTCTTTATGTTCCTGTAGCAAGCCGATGCCCCTGGCTCTACTGGCATGAGACAGGACATATGGAGATTTTACTGGTGCCCGCTCTAGCAAATAGATGATCAATAGGAAGATCGTGATCATGATCGTGATACTTATTTAAATATATTGTATCTTTACATCCTTACTATACTTTAGGGTTTTTTATTATTGGTTTTCTGTAGTTCTACTACTGATGTTAGGCAAATGCCCTACCCACTGGACTATCGCTTCGGAACTATCGCTACTGATTAGTTTCTGTGTGGAATATTTGTATTTTTCTGAGAATGGTTCACTTGAAGTTGAGTTGTAAGACTTTTTTTTTTTAAGTTCTTAGGCCATACCTTAGGTTACACTGCATTTATTCCTGACTCTGTGCTCAGCGATCACTTCTGGCAGGGGACCAGTGGGAGTATCATAAATTGAACAAAGATTGGCTGCGTGTGAGATAAGCACCCTACCCACTAGAGTAATTCTCCAGGTCCTTGTGATGCAAGTTTTTATATCAGCATAACATTGCAATGCAAAATCTATGGACATTAATTCTTTGACATGTTTTCACTTACATGCCATTCTTATTTTTTCTTGTCATTTTAAGACACTAATTCCATTTATAAAAGACCTTTTGATTTTGTCGTATAGACAGGGGTGATTTCTTTTCTTGCATTTTAATATTTTTCCTTGTACACTTTAGTTTCAATTTCTACTAACATATTGTTTTTCACTAAATATTCTTTGTTATATTCTGCCCAGTCTATATTTTTAATTTTTTAATGTTTGTTTTTGCCACCATTAGATATACAATTACAAAACTGTTTATGATTAGGTTTCAGTCATACAGTGTTTCAGCACCCATCCCTACACCAGTGCCCATTTCCCACCACCAATGCTCCTATTTTCCCTCTCCCCTCCCCCAACCTACCTCTACAGTGGCATCTTCTTTTCTTTTCTTTTCTTTCCTTTTCGTTCTTTTCTTTTCATTTCTTCTCCTTTCTCCCTCTCTCTCTTTTTCTTTCTCTCTCTCCCCATCTACTATACATTGTGACTTTGACACTATCTATCTATCTATCTATCTATCTATCTATCTATCTATCTATCTATCTACCTATCTAACCATCTTTTTATCTATTCTCTCTACTCTTACACATTGTGGCTTTCAATACAGACATTTATGCCTTTGTAGATGTTCAATGCTCAGTTTTAGACTGACATTCCAGTCTATTAAGTGTATGTTTTTCTTTTCACATATGATTTTTTCAGCCCTAAAAATTATTTGCATTATTTTATTCATTACCATTTTCTATGTTGAAAGACTTTATTTTCAGGCTATTTTGTCTCTCTTTTCTTCAAAAATATTTTAAAGATGTTTAAAATAAATTATTTTTAAATCACCCACACACTATTTTTAACTAATACTAACATCTTTACAAATATGCTTGTGCTTTTTTGTTATTAAGCATATTTTGTTATTATGCTTCATAGTTGTGTCTAGTTTTTAATAATACCAGCCATTGCACAGGAAATAAATCAAGACTAAAATTGTGCTGTTTTCTAAGTGTATAAAGGACCTGTATAAAGAAAACTACAATACACTGATTCAAGAAATAAAAGAGAACAGGAGGAAATGGAAATACACTACCTGCTCGTGGATGGGTAGAATCAACATTATCAAAATGGTAATACTCCCTAGAACTTTTACAGATTCTATGCAGTCCCTATAAGGAAACCTATGACATTCTTCAAAGAAATTGACCAAACACTCCCGAAATTTGTATGGAATAATGAATCCCCACGGATAGCTAAAGCAATCCTGGGAAAAAGAAAATAGGAGACATCACCTTTCCCAACTTCAAACAGTACTACAAAGCAGAAATAATTAAAACAGCATGGTATTGGAATAAAAACAGACCAGTGGACCTATGGAATAGAGTTGAGTATCCATCCTGACACCCATCCAGAAACACATGATCATTTATACTTTGAAAAAGGAGGAAAAAGTGTGAAATGGAGCAAGGAAAGTCTTTTTTAACAAGTAGCACTGGGAAAACTGGGAAGCTACATGTAAAAAAATGAATTTGGACCTCTAACACCATGAACAAAAATCAGATCTCAATATCAGACCTGAATCCATAAAGTATGTTGAAGAAAATATAGAAAAAACCCTCACTGTATCACTGTCTTCACTGTCTTCCCGTTCATCATCGATTGGCCGAGCGGGCACCAGTAACATCTCCGTATGTCCTGTCTCATGCAAGTAGAGCCCAAGGGCACCTGCTTGCTCCAGGAATATAAAGAGCCTCAAACCATTCCATCAGGTCATGGGAATGAGGTCTATAATTGTTACTGGTATTTGGCATATCAAATACCAAACGGGTAGCTTGCCAGGTTCTGCCGTGAGGTGTAGCATACTCCTGTAGTCATCTTTAAATCCAGCAATTATTGATAAACCCCGCTGAGCCGGGCTGTGAGAGGATGGTCTACTGGGTGAAGTTCTGATGAGGGGGAGACTGGATGTGGAAAATGGAGACCCTCATGGAGTGTGGGGTCGTCTGGCTTGTTGCGAGGCTCTGCTGGGGTGGCAGGCCAGGGCTAGAACCTGCCAGTCCCCCCGGGCACCTCGTGAGTGACTGGGCACAGGGAGAGCCAGTAGCAGCTCTGCCCAATGTCTGTGAGTCTCTGGATCAGCATACCTGGGCCAGATTTAAAAAAGACAGCTGCAGGTTGGATCTTGATGAGCCAGGCTATGATAGGCTGGTCTGCTGGGTGAAGTTCTGATGAGGGGGAGTCCGGATGTGGAAAATGGAGGCCCTCATGGAGTGGGGGTCATCTGACTTGTTGCAAGGCTCTGCTGGAGTGGCAGGCCAGGGCTAGAACCCGCTATCCCCTCCCGGGCACCTCATGAGCGGCTGGGCACAGGGAGAGCCAGTAGCAGCTCTGCCTCATGTCTGTGAGTCTCTGGATCAGCATACCTGGGCCGGATTTAAAAAAGACAGCTGCAGGGTGGATCTCGATGAGCCAAGCTTATGATAGGCTGGTCTTCTGGGTGAAGTTCTGACAAGTGGGTGTCCGGATGTGGAAAATGGAGGCCCTGGGCCGGATTTAAAAAAGACTTCTGGGCCAGATTTAAAAAAGACTGCTGCAGGGTGGATCTCGATGAGCCACGCTGTGATAGGCTGGTCTGCTGGGTGAAGTTCTGACAAGTGGGTGTCCGGATGTGGAAAATGGAGGCCCTCATGGAGTGGGGGGGTCATCTGGCTTATTGCGTAGTCTCTGCTGGGGTGGCAGGCCAGGGCTAGAACCCGCCATCCCTCCCGGGCACCTCGTGAGCTGCTGGGCACAGGGAGAGCCAGTAGCAGCTCTGCCCCATGTCTGTGAGTCTCTCAAAAAAAAAAAAACTCTCAAATACATTTAAGCTAAAGGCATCTTCAAAGAGGAAACACCACTAACAAAGCAACTAGAAGCAAAGATAAACAAATCCAGAAGAGTCATGCTTCTAGAAATCACTAGATCACTAGGCATCCCGTTGTTCATGGATTCAATCGAGCGGGCGCCAGTAATATTTCCATTTGACCTTATCACGTGCCAGTGTAGCCCAATGGCATCTGGTTGTTTCAGGAATGCAAAGAGCCTCGAACCGCTTGTTCAGGGTCTTGACAAGGAAGTCTGACCATCTTGTAGGTGGGCGGCCACGTGACCTTGTGATATCCCGTGGGATCCAGTCAATAACAGCTCTGGTTCATCAGTCATCTCCAATTTGCATTACATGTCCAGCCCATCTAATTTTCGATGCTTTGGCAAACGAGAGAGTGTCCCTGATTTTGGAACAGTGACAGAGGTCGGAACACCGGATTCTTTTCTCTCACTTGAGTGAGGCATGATATTCCAATCATGGCTCTTTTGATTACTTTTTGGAGACACAAAAAACCTTTCTCATTCGCTTTCATAGGGCCCAGGTTTCTGAACCGTATGTTAATGCAGGTAGAATGGTGGAGTCGAAGAGATGGGCCTGGAGCAGGAGGCAAATCTATGTATTTTTTAGCTATTTCTTTGTATTTTTTTATTTCTTTGTTCTTTATATTTTTAGCTATTTCTTCGATGTTTTTGTTTTGTTTTTTTTTTAATTTTTTTATTTTTAAAATTACAAAAGATATACAATTAAAAAGTTCATATTTGGGTTTTGGTCAAACAGTGTTGCAGCACCCATCCCGCCACCAGTGCCCATCTCCCACCACCAATGTCCCCGGTTCCCTCCCCCTCCCCCAGCCCTGCTCCATGACAGGTTCTTTATTTCTTTCCATTTCTCTCTCTTTCTCTTTTCCTTCCCCTCCAGACTATGGATTACAGAACATACATTCAAGGATTGTCATGTGTATCTTTTTTGCCTCTATTTAATGCTCAGTTCTAGGCTGGCATTAGTACCCTCAACAATTGTTAGCACACTGTTCCATTTTCTGTCTTACCTAGCCTCTGAATCCCACACGTTTGTGATAAGTTCCACCTTTGACAGGACCTCCTGATATATGTTTCACTTGACCTTGGATATTGGTATCATAATATGTACCTATATATTTATGTTATGCAGATAAATGCAGTCATTCTGTATCTGCTTCTCTCCTTCTGGCTAATTTCGCTCAACATAATCTTCTCCATGTCCATCCATTTGTAGGCAAATTTTATAACTTCATTTTTCCTAACAGCTGCATAGTATTCCATTGTGTAGATGTACCAAAGCTTTTTATCCAGTCATCGATTTTCGGGCACTCTGGTTGCTTCCAGATTCTGGCTATTGTGAATAATGCTGCTATGAACATAAAAGTAGGGATGGTGTTTCCGCTGCGTATTTTTGGCTTCCCAGAGTAGATTCCCAGGAGTGGTATGGCTGGGTCAAATGGAAGTTCAATTTCTAGTCTTTGGAGGAAAGTCCATATTGTTTTCCAGAAAGGCTGTACCAGCCAGCATTCCCACCAACAATGGATGAGTGTCCCCTTTTCCCCACACCCACGCCAGCACTTGTTGTTCTTGTTCTTTTGAATATGTGCCAGTCTCTGTGGTGTAAAGTGGTGTCTCATTGTTGTTTTGATTTGCATCTCTCTGATGATAAGTGATGATGAGCATTTTTTCATATGTTTTTTTGCCATTCGAATTTCTTCCTTGCTGAAGTTTCTGTTTATTTCTTCTCCCCATTTTTTGATGGGGTTGTTTGTTTTCTTCTTGTAAAGTTCTACCAGTGCCTGATATATCCTGGATATTAACCCCTTATCAGATGGGTATTGGGTGAATATTCTTTTCCCATTCTGTGGACTGCTTTTTGTATCTTAGTCACTGTTTCTTCTCTGCAAGCATTCATCAGGAAACAAGAAAGGGCCCACATAAATAACCTGACTACACAGCTGAAGACATTAGAGAAAGACCAACAAAAAGGAGCCCAACCCAGGCAGAAAAAAAGGAAATAATAAAACTTAGAGAGGAAATCAATGAGTTGGAAACCAAAAAAACAATCCAAAAGATTAATGAAACCAAGAGCTGTTTTTTGAAAAAATAAACAAGATTGACAAACCATTGGCAAGACTTGTAACGACAGGGAAAGAGAGAACCCAAATAAACAGAATCAGAAATAAAACCGGTGACATCACAACAGAAACCACAGAAATCCAAAAGATCATCAGAGATTACTTTGAGAGCCTGTATGCCGTGAAACATGAGAATCTAGAAGAAATGGATCAATTCCTGAAGTCCTATAACCTCCCACGGCTGAAACAAGAAGACCTCCAATACCTGAATAAGCCTATCACCATCGAGGAAATAGAAACAGTAATTAAAAGTCTTCCCAAACACAAAAGCCAAGGTCCAGACGGATTCCCTAGTGAATTCTACCAAACCTTTTAGGAGGACCTACTGCCTGTCCTTTTCAAGCTCTTCCAGGAAATAGAAGAAACAGAAACACTCCCAAACAGCTTTTACGAGGCACATATCACCCTGATACCCAAAGCAGGGAGAGACAACACAAAGAAAGAAAACTACAGACCAATATCCCTGATGAACACGGATGCTAAGATCTTCAACAAAATACTAGCCAACAGAATCCAAAGACTCATCAAGAAGATTATACATCATGACCAAGTAGGATTCATCCCGGGAATGCAAGGATGGTTCAACATTCGCAAGACAATCAACATAATACATCATATCAATAAGAGAAAAAATAAAAACCATATGATCCTATCAATAGACGCAGAGAAAGCATTTGACAAGATCCAGCACCCGTTCATGATTAAAACCCTCCAGAAAATGGGAATTTAAGGGACTTTTCTCAAGATAGTTACAGCCATCTACCAAAAGCCCACAGCAAGCATCATTCTCAATGGGGAAAAGTTGAAAGCCTTCCCCCCTGAGATCAGGGACAAGACAAGGTTGCCCACTCTCACCTCTTTTATTCAATATAGTACTGGAAGTACTTGCCATAGCAATCAGAGAAGAAAAGGACATCAAGGGCATCCAGATAGGCAAGGAAGAAGTCAAGCTATCATTATTTGCAGATGACATGATATTATACCTAGAGAACCCTAAACTCTCTACCAAAAAACTCCTAGAAACAATAGACACATATAGTAGAGTGGCAGGATACAAAATCAACACGCAAAAGTCGGTGGCTTTCCTATATACAAATAACGAAAGAGAAGAAAGGGATAGTAAGGAAACAATTCCATTCACAATTGTGCCACAGAAAATCAAATACCTAGGAATCAACTTACCCAAGTGTGTAAAGGACCTGTATAAAGAAAACTACAAGACACTGCTCCAAGAGATAAAAGAGGGCACAAGGAAATGGAAACATATTCCCTGCTCATGGATGGGGAGAATCAACATTGTTCAAAATGGTAATACTCCCTAGAGCTCTGTACAGATTCAATGCAATCCCTATAAGGAGACCCATGACATTCTTCAAAGAAATTGACCAAACAATCCTGAAATTTGTATGGAATGATAAACCCCCAAGGATAGCTAAAGCAATCTTCGGGAAAAAGAAGATGGGAGGCATCACCTTTCCCAACTTCAAACTGTACTACAAGGCAGTAGTAATAAAAACAGCATGGTATTGGAATAAAAACAGACCCGTGGACCTATGGAATAGAATTGAGTATCCTGACACCCAACCTCAAACACATGATCATTTAATCTTTGATAAAGGTGCAACGAGTCTAAAATGGAGTAAGGAAAGCCTCTTCAATAAGTCTTGTTGGGAAAACTGGGCAGCGACATGTAAAAGAATGAATTTGGACCTGTGTCTAACACCATGCACAAAAATCAGATCAAAGTGGATTAAAGATCTCAATATCAGACTTGAATCCATAAAGTACATTGAAGAAAATATAGGAAAAACCCTCCATGACATTGAAGCTAAAGGCATCTTCAAAGATGAAACATCACTAACAAAGCAACTAGAAGAAAAGATAAACATATGGGACTACATGAAACTAAAAAGCTTCTGCACTTCTTCGATGTTTTTGAAGGCAGTCCATGCTGCTCTTTTTCCTCCCACGCAGCTCCCAGGTTTTAGGTCATTCATGATGTTGACTTCTTGACCTAGGTACACATAACTGCTGCATTCAGAGATGTTTGTTCCATTGAGAGTGAATGGGGCCTCTGGAACTAGTTCATTTCTCATAAACATAGTTTTGTTGTAATTCAGCTGTAGACCTATCTTTCCAAATTCTCGGTCAAAGTCTGGCAGCATTTGTTCCGCTTGGACTGATGTTTGGTGTTATTAGAACGATGTCATCAGCAAAGCGTAGTTAGCGTAGTTGCCGGCCATCTATCTTCACTCCCATTCCTTCCCATTCTAATTGTCTCATGATGTTCTCACGGGTGTCGCTGAAGAGTTTTGGTGAAATGGTATCACCCTGCTGAACCCCTCTTTTGACACCAATGATCACTTCCTTGTAGAATGGTGAGATCCTGGTGGTGAAACCATAATATAGCTCACGAAGGAACTTTATGTACTGGGTTTGAATGCCCTGTTTGACTAGGGCTTCGATGACCGCTTCAGTCTCCACAGAATCAAAGGCTTTTTTAAATCGTGAATGTGAGACAGAGCGGCACCTTGAACTCTCTATAAATTTCAATGAGCTTGGTTACTGTGTGGATATGGTCGATTGTGCTGAATCCTTTTCAGAAGCCAGCTTGCTCGCATATTTGTCCTTCATCTAATGTTCTGCCAATCCTGTTCAGGATGACTCAAGTGAACAGCTTGTAGATGACAGACAACAGGCAGATGGGGGCGATAGTTGCTGATGTCGTGAATGTCTCCCCTTCTTGAACAGTAGAACTGCCCTGC
Source organism: Cryptotis parvus (assembly GCA_021461705.1). Classification (NCBI taxonomy): domain Eukaryota; kingdom Metazoa; phylum Chordata; class Mammalia; order Eulipotyphla; family Soricidae; genus Cryptotis; species Cryptotis parvus. Next base: position 6,871 of record JAJIBD010007475.1, on the reverse strand, counting down.
TGGTTTTCCATTGGGAGGGTATCTTACATTCAGATAGGTAGCATTGAAGAGCCGAGCAAGTGTATTAATGAGTACTGATGGCAGATTCTTCAGGTGTTCAAGGCTGATCTTGTATGGGGCTGGTGCTTTTCCTTTCTTCGCCAACGAAATGGAATGTCAGATTTCAGAGGGGAGAATGTTGTGAGCGATATATTGATCCTGTGGAATTTGGTCTGTGGGTAGGTGGACAAGGCTATCAAAGAGATGAGTAGAAGTCATGGATAATCTTCTCCATTTCCTTTCTGCAGGATGTGATAGATCCATCAGGACATCGGAGGGCAGTCATTTTGGTCTTATAGTTGGAAAAGGACAGGCAGGCATTGTGAATGCTTTTCCAAACTTACGCAGCATACTCCAGCACTTCTGCTCTTCTCTCTTTGAGGTCTTCCTTTATCGCTTCTCTGCATTACTTTTGCTATCTTGGACTTTAGTATCTGGTGGTCTAAGCTTGCGCTTCACTGCATTGGCTAATGAGCTTGAGAGTTTTAAATAAAGAAAACAAAGAAAATAAACAATTAAACATGAGAAAGAAAGAAAAGAAGAAAGAAAGAAAGAAAGAAAGAAAGAAAGAAAGAAAGAAAAAGAAAGAAAGAAAGAAAGAAAGAAAGAAAGAAAGAAAGAAAGAAAGAAAGAAAGAAAAGAAAGAAAGAAAGAAAAGAAAGAAAGAAAGAAAGAAAGAAAGAAAGAAAGAGAAAGAAAGAGAGAAAGAGAGAGAGAAAGAGAGAGAGAAAGAGAGAGAGAGAGAAAAAAATTGTGTTGTTTTCTATAGGAATGATCTGCATTTCCTGACCAGACTTCTAGAGTGACTAACCTCTTCAGTCCATGAATAATGTGGACAAGTTTAGAGCTGATTTCTTTAACTTAAAATGATTTGAGTTCACTTCTAGTTTCAACTGTTTACTGTCTTAAGGATGAAATCACGGGTTTCTTTTCACAAACTTAGAATCTATGTACTTTATGAAACCTCTTTTTCATTTCCCCAGTCTAGTTCCTAGATTCCAATCAGTTATTCATTCCATAGAAATTCTGTAGAGGAATATTAGATGGTTGGATCAATAAATTCAGTGTTTTTATTTCTACCAGATTCTTCACATTATATCCATTCAGCTGGCTTCATAGTTCTTCAGTCACTTTAAGGAAAACCACATTTCTTTTTGTTTTTTTTCTTACCCATGTTTTCTTTTTTTATGTCAAAAGCAGAGATCTTTGTGACTTCCTATATTTTAACTCAAAGCAGAACCAGGAGAAAGAAACAAAAAGATGTTGAGTCACGTAAAAGCAACAATGAGTTTTACTATTTAAGCAGAAATATGTCCACAGACAGGATTTTACCCTTTCATCTTAAAATGATTTATCATTGAACAAAGTAAAATGTAGAGTACATATATATCTTTCCAGGTACTGGCAAAAGAGTCATTACTATTCTGTTCCTAAAAAGTCTATATTTAAAAAACTCTATTGGTTTTGAATTTTCAAGATGACTTATTATTTTCAATAGGAATGGTTGTAATAGCCACTTGAGGTCTTTGTAAGTTTTATTGTATTGTAAGTGATAAATTTTTTATTTGATCCAGTGTGCCGTAAAATATGTATGAGCAAAAAGAAAGAAAAAACTGGATAAAGTTTTTTGTTTTAATTAAATACTATTAGAAAGTAAAAGTGATAAGAATTATATTATAATAAAAGAGGATCAATAAAATAGGGTAATATTATTACAAAACAACATTCATTGAACAGTTGCCATCCATAGGAAATATGATTTGCAAACACTGTATTTTTACCTAGTAAGAACTATTGATTCAACAAATTTAATTTATCCATTCAAAATTACACAGAGATGTAGTAACTGAATCAGAGGTTTAACTGAAGACTGTATCATGCAAAACTAGGTTTTTTAAAACTATAAAATCCTGCCCTCCTAAAACATTAATAGACATTTACAATCCCTAGCAGTAGCAGTTACAATCAATGATGAGATGTGAAAGTCAATTTTGTCATTTCAGTTAAAAAAAAAGATGCCAACTGGTTTCTGGCACATCTATATCTATACAAAAATTTTATATTATTAGATTAGATTTTTATATTTTTTCCAAATAATTGTGTCTTACAAATTGTTTATATTGTACTAATGTCTAAACATGTAAAAGGAAATTTTGTTAACAATTTAAAGTTTTATGAAGAAATCTAACCTAAATCATATTAATCTTTTATGAACATAGAAAAGAAATTAGAGAAAAGGAACAAAAGAGAAATTTTAGCTTCTAAGTATGAAAGAAAAAAATTCTTAAGAAGTCAAACATTGTTGTTAAAAACACCAAGGGCCAATTTGGGCAAATGACAAGCAACTCTGTCAAGGGAAGCTAATTTTTCTCATCTCATCTTTCACCTACCTCAAGTCATGGCCAGTGGTAATCCATCTTCTTTAAATTTTTTTTCTCAGTGTGTATGTCTCATTATTTCTTCATTCAGAATCCTTTGTTTTGTATCTATTCTTCATCTATCATGATTCTTCTCTGAACATGATTCTTCTATCATGTTCATTATATTTTTCATAATTTTAGTTTCCCAAGCCATCTCAAATTTATACTTTCTTCCTGTTTAACATCTCAATCTTTTATGTACATCAGTTCCTATATGTAATTGATATATACAGGTTTTAGATCAGGGATGAATCAGTAGCCACATAGACTTTGAAACCTATGCATGAGATCATAACTGTGGAGTGAAAGAAACAGATGCACAGAAATCTGGGAAGAGGTATAAAACTTGGAAAAATAAAATTTTCATATGCTGATATGTTACTCATAGCAACTTTTCCAAACAACCTACAAATTATTGTCAAAAGACTATTTTCTTTGGAGATGACTCTCTAAATTGTTCAGAAATGATGTATTTAGTATACTCACAAAAATTATCTGAATTTCCCAAATAAAGAACTAATGAGTCAAACCATCAATAGCATTTCTTTCCATCATTACCAAAGTAAAAGATGGTAACTTCCTGGATAAGGAACAGAAAATAGAGCTAAACTATGAGACCATATTAATCATATTAACATTTCTAAGAACAATACAGAATAAAGAAAAGTTCACCTATAGATAATTATATTCAAATGGTTTCCATAAAAAAGCAACTTTAAACATTTTTATTCTTATAAGCACCTTAGTTCTTCAGCACAAATAGAACTTTTCTAAACAGATACCAACTATCCAATGATATCAACTATCCATATCAAATGGTGACAGAATCATAAAAACAGGATATGCATTAAGACACATAAAAAATTTACATGACCCCCCCACTCCATGAGGGGCTTCCATTTTCCACATCTGGACTTCCCCCTCGTCAGAATTCCACCCAGCAGACCAGCCTATCACAGCCCAGCTCATCAATAAATGCTGAATTTTGAGATGACTACAAGAGTATGCTACCCGCACGGCAGAGCCTGGCAAGCTACCCGTGTCGTATTTGATATGCCAAATACCAGTAACAATTATAGACCTCATTCCCATGACCTGATGGAATGGTTTGAGGCTCTTTATGTTCCTGGAGCAAGCAGGTGCCCTTAGGCTCTACTGGCATGAGACAAGTCAAATGGAGATGTTACTGGTGCCCGCTCGAGCAAATTGATGATGAATGGGAGAAGACAGTGATACAGTGATACAGTGGAAATAATTTACATAAGCTCAGGTTTGCATCTGGATAAATAAAAATAAAATGTATTTGTACTACTTTAATGTTGTAGTTATAAGTGAATGCAAACATAGAAAATCACATTACAGTCAACTCCAAAATAATAAGTAATTCCTGAGTGCAGAGCCAGGAGTAACCCCTGAGTATTGCCGGGTGTGACCCAAAAAAACAAAACAAAAAAATAATAATAATAAGTAATAGTTACCACAACACAGATATATCTTGGGGGGCACCAGAATATGTAATAAAAGGTAAGAACAGCTCTTCCATTAGATACAACTATATGCTATTAATTTAAGATTGTAACCCAAAACCTATAATTGATTCAGAAAAGAACAGGCAGCAGCAGAGCGCATTAACTGTGAACAAATATCCCTAAAAGGTAATTAACACCATACGGCTCATGAAACTCAAAATAGACATAAAATCAGTCATGTGCAGAACAGTAAATGTTTGTCTGGAGCATTAACATGTCCCTAGTTTATGTTTGCTTAGTAAAGTGTAATAGGTCAATAGCCCACACTGTTGAGATTTTGTTTTTAACTGAGGTTTTAGGGGGGCCCAGAAGATAGCACAGTGTTTAGGATCTGGGTCTAATCCCCAGCATCTTATGGCATCCTGAGCCTTAGAGATCCTAGATCACTGCTAGAGTACCCATGTCCCGAGCACTGTACAGCCCAAGAAACATGACATCCACAGGCCCTCACATTGGTCCACTGATTCTATTGACTATGTGTGACCTGGAGTGACCTTTACACTCTGAGCACCAGTTGAGAAGCTTTTTTTTCCAAAACAAAAAACAATAACTGAGGTTGTTGGAAGAGTTGAGATCAAATACCAGGTGTCATACACCCCTAAATAACCTGGTAATAAATAATTAGGGAGAATTAATAATCCATCAAATCAGATACCACAATATTAATATTCTGTTATCCTAAAGTTATAGACAAAACAAACTATTTGTTATTCTTTTAAACATCTCTTCAAACGGTTCTTTTTTAAGAAAAGAGATTGTAGGTTTCAGATCGAAAGAGAATAATTATACACAACAGAAATAAAACTTAGGTGACAGTCAGTAGCTATTAAGGCATAAACGAAAGGCAAAGTACAAAACAAAGAGGACACAGGATTAGGAATTGGACTTCACTCAACTACTTTACTAGACCTGACTGTATATTTCTTTTTCATTTAAACAAGAGAACAGCTCAGAGAACTTAAATATTTCTAGTTGGCCACTCTAGTTCCTTTTTTAGACAAGCATCATGTTTTCTGAACTTTTTAAATTACTTTTCAATTTAAAAATAATACCTTCATTATATTTTCTAACTTACTAAGACAAATGATTAATTAAAACATTGTCTTAAGGTAAATGGATATAGTATTTTGCTAGAAGTTTAACATAATAAAATATAATGGGACTTAGAATAATTCCTTAACAAATGCTCCTAGCTTATACTTTTGAAAATTCCTGTCAGTCACTTTACTAAATAGAAAGAAATCCAGGGCTACAATGTTATTTGCATGCCCACACAATGTCTGAGTGTCTGCCAGATCGTCAGTTAAATCTTAAAGCACAATTATCAAGTCTGTTAGTGTATAAACTATGAACACTATCAGCTAGTAAATTGGAAGATGCTTTGGGCTCCTCTTTCACCCCTCCGCCTCCTTCATAAAACCTATGTTTGCAGGAACCTACAAATCAGAATCACTCCTCAATGCCAGTAAGACAAAGTAACAGGGGATTATTTGTGTCTGTCACCTGCTTTTCTGAAGGAACCTTCACTGAGAAAGGTTGAAGGGGTGGAGGGAAGGAGAGGCAGCAGCACATTGCAGCGCAGAAATCTACTGAATCCCACCGCTGTGCTTTACGGGACTGAAGTAGTCAGCAGATGCCTGATGTTTCCTCATTTTTCCATGTCCCTGCCTGCCAGTTATCACAGCTTTTCTAGCAATGGAAAAGGGAAAGTTGAGATCTTTTCTTTCTTTACACTGACAGAACCTGAGAAGGAGAAATGTAAAAGAATCAAAGACAAGGAAGGACTGGTACAGAAAAATAAGTTAACAGAAGAAAAGTGACCAGCAAGCCTCAGTATTCTATATCAGTCGGTTTGAAGAAACATTTTTTCAGTCAGGTTTGCCCTTTGATGTCACTTGGATCTGATTGTTAGTTTGAGCCCACAGCAACACTACTTCAGCTGTAGGGATCAGAAGACAATACTTCTTCCCAGTTGTCTGGGCAAACGGATTCTACCCCTACCTATCACTTACCCCCTGTTACATGACCATTGAGAGGTTATCTAGCAAATCACTGCTTCAAATTCAGAAAATAAAAAGGATGATGACACTTTTTCTTCATACAAACCTGTAAGTTGAAATCAGGCATATGAACAGTGATCATCTAATATTATTTTCTTTAGAGATTTTAACTCTAGAGATGAGACACACAAGTTCAAAATAGAAGTACTCAGGAATTTATTCCAAGTTTTGGAGGTCCACTGAAGTACCTCATTTTTACAAGACCTGATTATTGAAATTTTCCTTTAATTCTATTGAGCATACCCCACCATATCCCTAGCATATGCTTTTTTTTCTTGCTAGACATGTCCAATTGTTTATCTTGGAGTAAAGAACCTTAACTAACATATGGCAAAAGCTTTTGTTCTGAGAAATTTTAAAAATATAATTGAAGGAATGACCTCTAGCTTGAATGAAGAGTTGGAGCAAGCCAAAAAATCCTTCTTCTACTTTAATTTATCTCTGATTATCAGACCACATTTAGCTATCAGGGACACCTGCAGAAGTCCAAAGTTCACAGCTACAAAATAACACATTGAACTTAGAGATTCGGGTTTTTCCCCAGACTCAAATATTCTACAGCTTTTGATTGAAAAGAAATTTAATGGGAAGACAGATAGTGTCCCATATCAACTTGAGTTATGAATACAGCTTCAGAGGTTCTATAGGAACTTCTTTAGAAATTAAGGGAAATTTTTAACCTGATGGCTCTTTATCACCAAGACATCCAGTTACCAACGGACTCATTGAAAAGTTGCCAATAGGACAAACAGATTCAGCCACACATCGATCTCTCCGAACTTACTGTCAATAAATAGCTAATATCTAGCACCTATGTGAACTT